>CAUYQG010029764.1:0-18231 GCA_963574415.1 Tarsius wallacei
AACTTGGTGAGACCTCATCTCTACAATAAATAAAAAAAAAAAATAGCCAGGCGTGGTAGCATGTGCCTATAGTTCCAGCTACTTGGAAGGCTGAGGCGGAAGGATTGCCGGAGCCCAGCAGGTCGAGGCTGCGGTGGCCGGGAGTGGCCACTGCACTCCAGTCTGAGCGACAGAGTGAGATTCCAACTCAGAAAAAAAAAGAAAGAAAATGGAAAGATCAGAAGTGGAGAGTCTAACGAATCACCTAAGGGAGCTGGAAAGAGAAGACCACCAAAACCCCACCTTTAGCAGAGGAATTCAAGTCACAAAAAAAAGAGCCCAAATATGGGATATAGGTGACAAAAATATCACAGAAAACATCAGCAAAACAAAAAGCTGGCTCTTTGAAAGAATTAACAAAACTGATGGGCCCCTAGCCAGTATGAACAAGAAAAAAAAAGAAAAAAAGTCCAAATAAAACAGTCAGAAATACAAACAATCAAATCACAACTGACCCCAAAGAAATACAAAAGATTATCAGAGATTATTATTTACACCTATATGGAAACAAGCTTGATAACCTAAATGAAATAGAGGACTTTCTGTCATCACAGAACCTCCCCAGGTTGAAACAAGAAGACACTGAGACACTAAATAGACCAATAACAATCCAGGAAATTGACTCTGTCATACAAAAACTAATACCAAAAAAAACCTTGGACTGAATGGCTTTCCAGCAGTATTCTACAAAACGTACAAGAGCTGATATCAATCCTATTGAAAGTATTCCAGGCAATTGTGGAGGATGGAATTCTCCCCAAATCATTTTACAAAGCTAACATCACATTGATACCCAAACTGGGTGAAGATCCAGCAACAATAAAAAAGAGAACTACAGGCCAATATCCCTTATGAACATAGATGCAAAAATCCCCAACAGGATTCTAGCAAATCATTTCCAAAAGTACATCTCAAAGTAGACTTCATCCCAAGATGCAGGGTTGGTTCAACTCTTGTAAGACCATAAATGTAATTAAATACATCAAGAGATGTAAAAACAAGAACCGCATGATTATCTCATTAGATGCAGAAAAAGCTTTTGATAAAATCCAGCATCCCTTCTTGATATAAACCCTCAAACATCTAGGTATGGAAGGAACTTACCTCAAAATAGTAAGTGCCATCTACGATAAATGCATAGCTAGCATATTGCTAAATGGACAGAAACTGGAAACATTTCTCCTGAAAACTAGTACAAGACAAGGCTGCCCACTCTCACCCCTCTTGTTCAACATTGTGTTGTAAGTCCTAGCTCGGACAATTAGACAAGAGAAGGAAATCAAGGGTATCCAAATAGGAAAAGAGAAAGTCAAGTTATCCCTCTTTGCTGATCATATGATCCTATACCTTGAAAATCCAAGCGAATCTGTCAAAAACCTGCTTGCACTGATAAAGGACTTTGGCAAAGTCTCGGTGTACAAAATAAATGTGCAAATGACAGTTGCATTCCTATACACCAACAACAAGCAGGCAGAGACCCAAATAAAAAGCACAATCCCATTTATAATAGCCACACACACAAAAAGAAGTACCTTGGCATCTTTCTAACCAGAGAAGTTAAAGATGTTTACAATGAGAACTACAAAACACTGCTCAAAGAAATCCAAGGAGTCAGAAACAGTGGAAAAATATTCCATGCTCATGGATAGCAAGAACCAACCTTGTTAAAATGTCCATCCTATCAAAGGCAATTCAATGCAATACCCATCAAGTTACCAACATCATTCTTCTCAGATCTGGAAATGACAATACAGAATTCATATGGAAACATAAACAACCACGAATAGCCAAAACAATTTTTAGTAAAAGAGACAATGCAGGAGGTATCACACTTCTAGACTTCAAACTTTACTACAAGGCTACAGTAATCAAAACAGCCTGGTATTGGTACAAGAACAGGCATATAGACCAATGGAACAGGATAGAGATTCCAGAAGCAAAGCCTCAATTTCTCAACCAACTCATCTTTGATAAAGTCTCCAACAACAACCACTGGGGAGAGGAGAACCTATTCAGTAAATGGTGCTGGGAAAACTAGCTGATCACATGCAGAAGTTTGAAACAGGACCCCTACCTCTCACCATACACAAAAATTAACTCTAAATGGATTAAACCCTAAACGTAAAACCTCAAAGTATAAGAATCTTAGAAAATGTAGGAGACACTCTTGTGTAAACTGGAACTGGCAACCAATTTCTATTCAGAACACGGAATGCCCATACTGTAAGAAATAAGATAGACAAGTGGGACCTCATCAAACTAATGGGCTCCTGTAAAGCAAAAGAAACCATCAAGTGAGCAGGGAGACAGTCCACAGAATGGGAAAAAAAATTTGCTAACTGTATATCTGACAAAGGTCTAACATCTAGGATCTGCAAGGAATTCAAACGCAGCAAAAGGAAAAAAAACAATCAGCCCCATTAAAAAGTGGGCAAAAGACATGAATAGACATTTCTCAAAAGAAGATATACAAGCAGCCAACAGACACATGAAAAAATGCTCAGCCTCATTCATCAGAGAAATGCAAATCAAATCACATTGAGATACCACCTAACCCCTGTAAGAATGGCCATCATTAATTAAATGAACAACAACAGATGCTGGCGAGGGTGCAGAGAAAAAGGAATGCTTCTAGACTGCTGGTGGGAATGCACACTAGTGCACCTTCTTTGGAAGACAGTGTGGCGATTTCTGAAAGAACTAGAAATATGACCCAGCAATTCCCCTATTGGGAATATATCCTGAGGAACTCAAATCATTTTACAAAAAAGATACTTGCACACGTATGTTTGTTGCAGCTCTATTCACAATAGCAAAAACACGGAGCCAACCATGCTGCTCATGGAAGCTGGACTGGATTAAAAAAATGTGGTACATATACACAATGGAATGTTATGCAGCCATAAAGAAGGACAAACATATGGACTTTGCAGCAACTTGGATGGATTTAGAGTCGATCATACTCAGTGATCTATCACAGAAACAAAGAAGAGAGTACCATATGTTCTCATTCATAAGCGGAACTTGAACAATTATAATATTATAAGAAAGTGATTGGCAGTAGTGGGAAACTGTCAGGGTGGGGAGTGGAATAGGCAGTTGAGGAAAACTACTAAGGGAGGGAGGGACATACCTCATCAACAAGGGTATCTACATGATCAATGTTTGTATACCTAACCCTGAATTGTACCCAACATCTGTATAATAAAAAAAAGAGTTTTCATCTTTATCTTTTAGAATGGCTATTATGAACAACAACAAAAAAAGAGGTTTAATGAAGATGTGTAGGAAAAGAAACTGTTGTACACTTTTGGTAGGAATGTTAATTGGTATAGCTATTATGGAAAACAGCATGGAGGCTCTCAAAAATAATAAAAATAGAATTGCCATATGTTTCAGCAATTCCACTTCTGGACATATGTCCAAAGGAAATAAAAACCACTGTCTCAATGAGTTGTCTGCACTCCCATGTTTATTACAGCACTATTCACAATAGTGAAATTTGATATGAAAACAATTGAATGTTCATTGGTGGATGCATGGAATCTTCCTCCATTCACCAAGAATTAACATCATTTTCTTTTTTTTTAGCTCTTAAATTTTTTATCTTAAAGATGTGGGGTGCAATTCAGGGTTAGGTATACAAATGTTCACTATGCAGGTACCTTTGTTGATGAGGTGTGCCCCCAACATCATTTTCTTACATGGGAGGATTAATATGTCCAAGGTAATATGTTGTCATCTGTTTCTAGAGAAGTTTTTAGTTGTGGCATTAGGCTATAATACACACACAATGGAATACACACACACACACACCCACACACACACACACACTGGAATACTATTCAGACTTGAAAACAAAGAAAATCCTGCCAAGTGTAACAACACAGATGAACTTGAACCTGGAGGACTTTATGCTAAGTGAAATCTAGAAAGAGAAGGATAAATACTGCATAATCTTACTTATATTGGGGTCTAAAATAGTAAAGCTCATGGGAACCAAACAGAATGGTGATTTTCAGGGGCTGGAGTAAGGGAAAACGGGGAGGTGTTGGTAAAGCCTAGAAAGTTCCGGTTATGCAAGATTAGTTCTGAAGGTCTAGAGTCCAGCAATGTGACTATAGTTAACAGTGTATTTGTAAATTATTTCAAATTCGCTACAAGGGTAGATCTTAAATGTTCTCACTAAAAAAAAAAAAAAAAAAAAAAAAAGAAAAGGTGACTGTGAGGTGACTAGCTTGATTGTGGTGACAACTTTATAATGTATACAAATACCAAACCATGTTGTACATCTTAAATATATTCATTTTTTTGAAAATCGAGAGCAATATTTTTATATAATTTACCATCTTTACCATTTTAAAGCTTACAGTTCAATGGTTATAAATACACTTATATATTTTATGCTCAATTTTTATTTGTCAACTGAACCTCAATAAAGCTGAAAAATGTGAATAAATATTAAAGAAATGTAAATATACTCAGACAGAAAAAATAAGATATTGTCATTTTTTATGAAAATAAAAAGAGAAATAAAGTGCTTACCTAAATCTTTGAAAAAATATTAGCAGATGAAACATTTCCTTACATTTATGCAAATGTACTAAAAAATAATATCTTAAATCAATTTTAGATGATTACTCCTCCATCATTTTCTTACATAGAAAGTTTTCGTCCAAAGTTATATTTTATGACATGTTTCTAGAGAACTTTCCAGTTTTAGCAAATGGTTCACAAAAGGGGATCTGTGAATGTGACTGTGAGACAGCCCCAGGAAAAGCAGAGGAGGGAGAATTTCTTTTTAAAAGAGACCTGACCACGAACAGTATTTTTTGGTAAAAAATGTAGTTAGGCACTGATGGAATTTTGTCAAGAAAGTGGGATATTATTGTATCATAAAATGTTCCTAAAAATAAAAATTAATATTAGATTATTTTCTTTTGGAGTTTATTTTCTGAATGATTTTAATTTAGAAGAAGTTCCATTAATAATTTTGCCAGTTATTGTTGGGTTGTTATCAGGTATCATCTATTTTTCTACTTTGCACAGCTCTTTGCAGTTATTTGTGAATTCTGTAATCTCAGAATTAAAAACTGTGGTGTGATCATATTTACCAATATAACAGTAAAATTTCTTGGGGAATAACAACATTGTTTTCTTCTCTAATTTTTTGGCTTTATTTTGCTTTACGAATGATTGCTAAATTATTCTAATTAGTACAGTTACTTGTAACATTGATGTTTGGCACACATCATTCCAATCCTTTTCCTGTGTACTACGGTTTTTGTAGTTTAGTACATAATATTTTGAGTATATATACAATAAATATACACAAACAACAAATAAATACATATCTAAGGAATTGTCATTTTGAACAAAAATAAACCAAAAGAGAAATGAAACTCTTATTTGAATTCTTTGGAAAAATATTGGCAGATGAAATATTTCCTTACATTTTTCCAAATATAGATAAATTTTAGGTGATTTCTCTCTCATCATTTTTTTACATAGAAAGATTAATTTGTCCAATGTCACATCTTATCTATCCCTGTCTACTGTTTATAATTATATTATGAAACGAAGATAGATTTACATAGCAACTGATAATTTTAAATGTATTTATAGAAAAGAAGAAATATTGAAAGTAAAATAATGTAAACATTTAACTCAGGAAACAAAAGAATCATAAAATGAGTCAAAAAGTATAGAAGAAAGAAAATATAAAAACTGTATTTTAAAACAGAAATTGAAACAAATCATATAATAAAAAGACTAAACCAGGCACAGTGGCTCAAGTCTGTAATCTCAGCACTTTGGGAGGAAGAGCAAGAGAACTGCTTGAACCCAGGAGTCCAAGACCTGCTTGAGCAGCATAGTAGAACCTCGTCTCCACACACACGCAAAAATTTACTGGGCGAGGTGGCAGGCAATACTGGGATACTGAGATGGAAAGATTGCCTGAGCCTAGGAGGTGGAAACTGCATTGCGCTATGATTGTGCCACTGCACTCCAACCTGGGCAAGGTGAGACCCTAGCTCAAAAATAAATAAAAACAAGCAAACAAACAATAAATACATAAACCAAACTAAGCACACATTGTATTTTTGGGAAAAAATTCAAAGTAAACTCTGGAATTGTGATAAGAAAAGTAATGCCCAAGTAAACAACATTGGGATTTAAAAAACAGATGTTTGCAGTACAAATAAACAGCAAAAATTAGTAAAAGAAGAAAATGTACAACTTATGTGATTTGAAGTCAAAATGAGATGCACAATTTAATCAAAAGTGATTAATGATGAATATATGAACCAAATGAAGAAGGAACCCCAAATATACCAGTTAACATAAAAATTGAACCTGGGTCAAAGTTATAATTAACCTAAAACTAGGCTTTTATATGAAGGACAATTTCATATATTAAAAAGATGGAAAACAGTTGAAGTTATTTTATGAAGCTAGAAATATCACAGTACAAAGCTTAGCAACCTGACCAAAATCCTAGAAGATAAACAGAGAACCCCAAAATAAAGCAAACAAATACACCAAACACCCAGTAGCTATTATTCAACTTTAGTCATGAGTTTAAGTAAATTAAATGTAGACATACATGTATAGTTTTTTAACCAGGAGTGTAGAAATAATTGAACATTAGGCAGTTCACTAATGTGGTACTCTATATTAAGAGGTTAAAAGGAAAAACATTTGATCATTTCAACACATGGCTGATAAAATACTCAATAAAATTAAACATACATTGACAAGAAAAAATGTTAAACCAATCTGGAGTAAAAGGGAACTTCCTTATAACCAAAGTGTAGCAAATATACTTAATTATGAAAATTTAAATTTAACGTTACAAATAGAAGCAGGACAAGTGTGTCTGCTATTGCTAATAGGTTAAAAAAAAAGGTAAACATGATGAAAGATAAAATTGTCATTATTTACAGATGGCGTGATTTCATTTATTGAATAAATTAAAGAGTGGAAAATTAATTTATGAAAAATAATTAAGCAGTTTGCATAGCTTAAAAAATGACATACTAAATAACATAGTAATACTATATTACAAAATTTCCCATTGAACTCTATTTACTTAAAACAATATCTAGCAAAATAAAAACTCAAAATAAGACTCAGAAAAACACTTTATTGGTATAAAAACAAAATTAGTTTTTGATAATAAATATAGATTAAAATGAATACAGATGTCACATTTTTATTATTTTCATTTATTACTACTATTATTTTTCTTATTTCTATGCCATTTTATACATCTTTTTCAGTGTGCACATCATACCTTCCTTTTTTTTTTTTAGCTGAGGTCTCACTCTGTCACCCATGCTGGATTGCAGTGACATGATCACTGCTCACTATAGCCTTGACCTTCTGGGCTCAGGAGATCCTTCCTCCTCAGTCGCCCAAGGATCTGGGACCACAGAGGTGCACCACCACACCTGGCTAATTTTTGGAATTTTGTAGAGATGGGGCCTTATTATGTTACCTAGACTGGTCTCAGCTCAAGAAATCCTCTCGTCTCTCCCAAAGTGCTGGGATTACAAGTGTGAGCCACTGTGGCTGTCTGCATTTGCTTTTATTAAATATGCTTTTATGCATTTTATTCTTTTTTATACTTTGGCAAATTAAATCACTTTTCTAATTTCATTTTTGGATGATTTATTGCTATTATCTAGAAGTATAATTGATTTGAGTATGTTTATCTTACATTCTGTAAAAAATTCATTGTACTTTTCAGCTCCAAAATTTCTATTTAGTGTTTCAAAAAAACTTCTCCATTTAAAATAATATTTTCTATTTAATGCATCATTATTAATGCCATGTTTCCCTTTAATTCTTAGATATGGGCCTTGTTCTTTGACATATGTAGCAGGAGATTTGGAGTCTTTTCTGCTAAATCTAACACCTGAGCAATGGTTGACTTTGTTTTCTCCTCTTGTGTATAGTTACACTTCCCTCTTTCTCTTCAGCCCTCTTTTTTTGTTATTGAAAACCGGATATTATATATCATATATTGAGGCTGATGCCTTTATAGTGACTACTGTTGATCTTTGGTTTTTGTATGTTTAGTGACCTTTTGTGCTAATTCTATAGTTTGACTTCCCTACACTGTACAACTGCTGAGATCTCTGCTAATTTTTCTAAATTCTTGTTTTATTTGTTAAACCTGATTTCTTTGGAGTCACCCCTGTGTAACATAGCTTAGCGGCTACCCTATGATTGATCAGAGCTTGTGCTCAGATCCTTGGCCAATGCATGTTTATTTGGGTCGGGGAATCCATTCTATGTTCAGAAAATTTGCAAGATGATTCTGACTCTTATTTATTGCTCCACTTTCTTGTGTCTCCTCACAACATGTGCACAAGCCTCATATTTACCTGGGTACTTGTAGAAAGTTGGGGATGACCATTTCTGGTCTCTTCTGAGCATGTGTGCAGCCTTCCATATGTGTGCCTCCTTCCAGACTGCCAGGAACATGTGGGAGCTTATCAAGGCCCACCATGGCCATCTTATTCACAGATCCCCTTCTAGATTTTCTTGTTAGTCTTGAGGTATGTAGTTTATCCTATCCAGAGTTACATCCTGAGGCTAGATGAGAAGTTCATATTTCCTATTTGTTTGCCACAGATTTTTATATTGTTTTTGATGAGTATTTTTTCTTCTACTTCTCTCAAATCAAATGAGCCACCCCTACCAGGGAAGCTTCTGCTTTTCATGGCTTTTCCTGCCCTCCTAAAATGAAGTGAAGGCATTGGGCATGGGCAGGAGATGTGTGCAACCTTGCTTAATCCAGGTTCTATACTTTTCTGAATTAACACTTCTCAATTGCTTGTATGCCTTAAATCCATTTCCAGAGTCTCAATATGATTGTTTTTGAAAATTTTGTCCAGTCTTATCATTCTTTTGGGGGAAGAGGATTAGCTAGAATTCTTCAGCATTCTGGAAGTTCCCCACACTACGGAAACTGAGAGTTCAGAATGCTGTACCACCTCTTTGTGTGGTCGTAGCATGCATTCTGAAAATTCCCACTTACCTAAGGATTTTGTATCATGCACACATCCAAAACACTATAGCAGAAGCCCAGTTAAGTGTTTAATATGGCTCATTGGGTGATGTTGCAGTCTAAGTACACAAACCTTAGTCAACATGGTGGTGGGGTGGGGGAGAAGAGAGAACTCATGTTATGCAGACTTTACCAATGAGGATGCCATTCTGAAAGGGTCGGCTCACCAGCATGTAGGAACCTGATAACTACGTGAACAGACAGAAGAGTGAGCTCTGACACATCTTTTACCGAGTGTGTCTGAAGTTTGCAGATGCTGTAAGAGACTACACGTGGATTGTGTCATTATCAGATGATACATCTCATGACTATGCTGCTTAAATGTGAAATTTTACTAGGGTATGTTATGAAATTCAAAGCACAATCATGTTCAAAATCATCCTTTGTCCATTTTTTAAAGAAATATTCTTAAATGGAGAAGCAGATTTTAATAATATTTGAAAAGTTTTGTGTTATGAAATCCATGTGAATTGTGACCTTTTTCAGTTCTTCAGATTGGATATGCTCCCTCTGCTTGCTGGGTCTTTGCATGTCCTGTGTTCTCTTTTCCAAGTTAACTCTTACTCTTCCCTTGGATCTCAGGTCTGTCATCACTTGCTGGGAAACTCCTCTTGACTTCCCTGGCTTGGTCTGTTCTTCTTCTTATTTATTATTATAGCACAGTGTACTTCTAAACTGAGTGCTTATGACAATTATTTGATATATTCATTTGTATGATTTTAAAAATTCATGCTAAACTCCACCAAGGAATATATACCCCTCCTCACTCATAATTCTATCTACCTTTATATTTTCAGTTCTTAGTAAGATGTCTGGCATATAATAAGTGCTCAATAACTATTTATGAATGATAGAATGAATAAACAAAGGCACTTAAACATTTTCTAAGAAGCAGAAGATAATATTATTAAATTTAAATTAAACATACAATTTGAAGAAGATGAGTAAATTTATAGAAGCCTACTGCTTTCTATGGCACCCTGTGCTTGACTGGTTCTGTATAGTTAATAACACTCTCATGCAGTAACCGATCTGCCACGAAGCACCCAAATACTTCCACCTGGAGCCTCATTCTCAACATGACCCAAACTGAACTGTGCATCTCAATGCTATCCTTCCCAAATCTGTATTGTCTACCATTGTAAATGGCATCACTGTGTCTACTTCTAGCCATCATTCTTCGAGTAATCCCGATGTCTCCATATAATCATTGTTCTTTCCACTCCTCCCCATTCTCACTACTGCCTTTGTCTAGGACTTTAAAGTCGTCTGTTGTCTTGGTCTTATCATTCTTCAATGTATTCCCCGGTGAATTTCATTGGGATTTAGAATGTTTCCCCAAATGTCAATTCAACCACATCATCATTCTTGTGTTTAAGATGACTCACTTGCTTGAAAATCAAAAGACAATTCTTCAGCATAGTACACATAACTTTTCATAATCAAGGTTTATCAGCTTCTTCTGTGTTGGCTCTTTTCTTTGCTCCCTATGTTCATAACCTACTTCTTTCATATAATAAATTTCTGTATATCATCTACGTGTTTTAACACGAAATTTCTAATACATTTTCCTATATCATAAGACACATGCCTTTTTCAATATTCTCTAGCAAACATATATAGGATTTTATGCTTTAAATTTTTCAGACAAAATTAAAATAAATATATCAATGACATGAACATTCTGCGGAACTAGGAGGCTGCCATTCCAAATAACCTCCCCAGCCTCCCTGGGCAAACGATGCAATTGATCCCTCTACTACTAGCAAGAACCCCAGAGGTGTTGCTGGAGGCCAGTTGCCTTAGGTTCTGCTCTGCTTCTTGTGCAAATACATTGCCTGATTCCTGGCTGGACTATCTCTCTAGCAAACATATCACTCTGCTAGAAATTAAGTGCTTAGGTTACTCTCATAAGTCCAAATTCTCCTGCAGCTTGAAACTCAGTAAAATCAGTGTCAGTAATAATTAATTCTCTAAGTGATTACCATTAAGCTTTGTGTTTTTCATTTATATTCATAGCATTTGCAAAATCATCTTATCTTGTATTCGATTTTTTTCCCTGCGCTTATTTTGGGCTATGCAGTTGAAACTATCTTATGTGCTTTCCTTTTTGAAGTATTTTTTTAAAATTTCCCATCAGCAGTTGGATACCTTCACTTCACTGAACTGTCTCTTCCTGACTGCTCTTGCTCTCTCTTAATACCCACGATGAAGCTACACATGCTTACCCCACTTGGGTAGGAATGGAGTTCCAAGGCCCTCAACCCTGTTCATTCCTTCCAGACCAAACTTGCAACATGAGTGAAATCTCCCTGCCTCCCAGTTCACCACCTAGAGAACAACCCCACTCATGGGCGACTTCAACAGTGACAGGTGATTGGGGAAATGGAACAAAAGGGCATTTTCTTTAGTCTGTCTGATAATCTGCATTGTTATTGCTGCTCCTTTTTCACTGGATTATGGAGAGTTGCCTGTGGATTGTGCTGCTACACCCAGGATGCCTGGTGCCATCTGGCCATGATTTTGAGAAGAGCAGAGTGAGAGAGCACAGAATACAGGAACAGGTAGAACAAGGAGGCAGGGGAGAAGAGTAAGAGGAGCCTTAGAGACAAAAATAATGGGTCAGCAGGGAAAGACAGAGAAGACCAATGAGAGAGAGAAAGGAGATCAGGCAGCTGACAAGTGGAGAAGATCACAGAAGTAGGAGCGGAGAGGTTGCCGGACTGGTCACTGGGCATCTCCGAGTGACGGCCAGTACTTGTTTCCACAGATGAGACTGTTAACCCAAGTTTTGATATGATTTCTCCAAGGCCAAAAGTTACTAAATTTTCTAGCCAGACCACATACTTTGTCCTAAGCTAGGACTCCTTTTATAGCAGCTGGTGCAATAGGGGAGGTTGGAAGGGCTTAGACAAGAACACCGAGAAAATCTGGAAGACAGAGAGTGGGAGAGACAGAGGAGAAATTAGAGACCCTCTGGAAGTCTGTGGGGGAAGGGAGGCAGAGGGGATTCTCTTATAGGGAAGTGGGCAAAGGGAGCGGTTTCTCTGTGTAACAGGGAAGTCAGATGAGGGTGTAAGAGGGTGTGGGAAGGGGTACTGACATTTGAGATCTGAGGGCAGGTGCCTTGTGGAGACATTCTTCCCCCCAAAGAGCTCCAATGCTGCTCTGGTTCTTCCATCTCTTTGAGAGCCTTTGCTGCCCTGAGGAAAGCACAGCTGGTAGGAAGAGCTCAGATGAAAAGGTTCCTGTGCTAGGGCATAGAAGAGCAGAGAGAAAGCACTGGGCAGGACCTTGGGGAAAGAAGCAATGCTCTTCTAGGATGCCCTAGCAGTCTGCCTTCACAGTTAGTTTCAAGTAGGGAATTCTTGCCCACAGTCTTGGCTTCTGTCTCTGATTTTGAGGTATGGGATCTGGTCTGGGGGAAGGGGTATTTTGGAAATTGTGCAATCTGTGCAACTGTCTCCATCCTTCTTCTCTCTGGGTTCCTCATCTTCCTGCAGCATCTCTTCTCCCATCCCTTTACACACTCATTACTTGTCATTCTCTCTCTCTCCGCCCCCAAGGCTCTGGGATCCCACCACATCTACCGGCAGTAGAAGAGTCTCTCTCCTTCTGCATGCTCTAGTTCTTCTCTTTGCCAACCACAGCTGGGAGTACACCTAGGGCTCAGGCTGGCTGGGCGAGCTGCAGACTCATGGCTGGGGTAGTATCTTAGGCACCATCGACTCTCTGAGGCCCTGTACAGTGAGACTTCAGCAAAGAGGAGCAGAAGTACTTACAGGCCCTGTTTTGGTTGTACTTTCATGGTTTTCCTCAGGAAGTACAGACCTTTGCAGGTCAATTTCACTTTGAATGTAAGTTCATTCATTGTTCCAAGCTGATAACTTGCCTGAGGGCTCCAACCAGCATGCAACCTTTTGGACCTTGTTTCCTCTTCTGGCTCCCATTCTCTGCTCTGTTTCACCCTTCACCCCTTCCCTTCCAGATGCACAGAACGATCTTACTGTACAAATCTCTTCATATGCCAGATATACCATTGTGTTTTGCCTCCGTGGAATGGTTTTCTCCTCTTGATCATCTGCTCACTCCTATTAGGATGGTACTCAGCATTTTTCACATGCTTCTGCCTCTTTTTTCTGTGGTCTATGTATTCACTTGGCCTGGACTGTACTTAATTCCTTTTATGTTAATTCTTTCAGACCACTCTTCCATCTTCCTGAGAGCATTCCCATCTACGTCTTTCCCATGAATGATTTCAAGGTACTTTTATGACTTTAAATTTTTCTTTCAACACATATTTGCCTTCTTTCCCATTTAAGCTCTAGTCTCCCACATGATTTCTCAAAAAAAATTTTCCCTCCCTTGAATCTCTTGGCTTTCTAAATTGTTTATTATTCTTTCTTGTCATACTTTTCATATTAATTCTCTCTTCCTGTCCACCCTCAGGCCCCTTTGAGCTCCAGATATCAGCTAGCTATAGAATTCATGCTGCTGGGGAGGCCTCAGATTGCTCCCATTTAGGGGCATATCAAGCATCAGATTTCCTGAGTTTCCAAGTACATTCCTGGGAGCCAGCTCTGGGAGCAGGGATCTGAGCCCAGAACTTCTATAAGGTGCTCAATCAATACCAAGATATTAAAGAAATAGTATGGGACCTCCTTGGTCACACCTGCCCTCGATTTCTGGCAGACCTCCTTGAAGCAGGGAAGTCAGAACTACAATGACAAGGTGATCCCAACTCTCTCTCCCCTCTTGTTCGTAGTGTTTTAATGTTTATGTTTGAATTTGTCAATAATCATTTTCATTTTGAAACACAAAATGAGAAGCTAGAGGGTGAGATATGTGGGTTTAGCATTGTTTCTTAGACAAGAGGAAGAAGTGATTACTCCAACTACTAAGGCACCTGAGTCCTTGAGCTCTGGCAAATACATTTCTCTCCATCCTCTTCTGCCTAGTGAAGCTCAAGTCCTGACTGTCCAATGGCCCCAGTCCCGGGCTGGCCATCTGTTGCTGGTGTGCCACGTCACAGGATTCTACCCAAAGTCTGTGTGTGTTATGTGGATGCGGGGTGAGCAGGAGCAATGAGGCACTCAGCGAAGGGATGTCCTGCCCAATTCTGATGAGACATGGTATCTTCAAGCAACCCTGGATGTGGTGGTTGGGGAGGCGGCTGGCCTGTTCTGTCGGGTCAAGCACAGCAGTCTCCGGGGTGAGAAGGAACTGGGCCCAGGTGGGAAATTATGGAAGATAGTCCTGGGACTTCTGAATGAGGAGCTGAGGAAATGAGTAGGAATGCCAGGTACCAGAAGGATAAAAGTGGGAGAATCCAAGTACTGATGGGTAGAGAATGTCCATAGTTAGAGTTCAAGAAAATAGAAGTAAGGGATTAGATGTAATAAAGAGAAAATAAGTGAGAGCAGTGATTTAGTGGAAAAGTTATGGGAGATCGCAGACATGGACTCAGGAGAACTTGAAAGAAGGACTCTAGAAAAAAACACATGCAACCCCTAGGAAGGGCCCACCCTTTTGGAATAAAGAGATCTTTACCCTTTTGGGGTAAAGAGTGTTTTATGGCTTGAATAGAGAGTATGCTATGGGTTGACATCTTTATTTTATCCTCAACCAGGTGGATATTCCATCCTTCTGATCTTGATCTGTTTGACTGTAGCAGTTATCATGGTCATGTTGGCTATAATCGACTCAAGGTTTAAAAAAACAGAGGTGACCCTCTTTTTGTTCTTTGCTTCTTCAACCTCTAATCAACTTGTTCTTTTTTCCTCTCATTCATTTTGCCTTTCCTTCTTTGTTTCCAATTTCACTTCTTTGAGATTAAGATCCTCTTTTTTCCCCACAGCTCAAGTCAGAAGATTCACTCCCTCCACGTACCCAGCCCTGCCTTTCCCATGGGAGCCAAGACCCAAGACACCAGGAGTTTAGGACATGAGCTCTGCCTGGCAGAAGAATCGTGGCTCAAAATAGATTTCTGAAGAAGTGCAAGACTAACTTAAAGCAACTTTGCTGTCATTAGTTTACCTTATACATAAAATATTGTCTGCATCCTAAACATAGTTCACGTCCAATAAAGGAAACATGCTTTTCTTAAAACAGCTTGTTGTAGCAAGGATACTCATCCCTTTAGAAATATTTTTCATCTTACAGCAATATTTTTTCTGGTTTGGTCACATATTCATCACAATTGCTTCTTCAGACTGTAATTCAGATGGTACTTTCTCAAGAATCTTCTCATCTTCGTCAAACCGAAAGTTCTTCTGTATATCTAAAATTGAACTGGTCTTCATAAACACACAATAGCTTCTTACTCAGGACAGAAACTACTTAAATTTTGGCATTTTCTTTTCTCTCACTTGCTTGACTGTATGCTTTAAGTATTTGTGTCTCTGTTCAAGTCTTATCTGACTTTAGGGCAGCTTCGTCAGCATGTGACCTGTGTAGAGAGACACAGGATCTCATGCTCTGTGGGGACCCATGCTAGGTTTAATGCTCCACTGTTTTTTTCTTGAAATTCTTAATACATATCAAACAAGAGACACTGCATCTTTATTTTTCACTGACCCCATGAGTTATGTAGCTGGTTCTGCCTGAAGGTAATATCAATAAATGCTGACAGAAATATATTTGTTTTCAGATCATGTGATTCTTATCCTATTCCTTCTCTGATGTCTCTGCATCATTTTACTGTACTTTTATTCAAACTTTTCCTGTCTCCTTGTGTGTCACCCCAGAGATTGGGGTGTTAATGCATCTTTAGGGATAAAGAAAATATTAACATGTGAAGTTTTTTTTTTTTTTGGTCAAAGTGAGAACAGGGTTAAACTGTCATTCCTACCTTCCTAGCTTGTGTTTTTAAGCTCTGTGTTTCATACATGTGGAGGGATTCATATTTTGAGAGATTTGAAAGAGGATATGGAATTTGAGGGAAATTCCAGTAGACAGACTTAAGCTAAGGCAATGAAGCCAAAGAGTGAATTGATGCCAGATAAGCTACATATTTGCTTTTCCTTGCTAATTTGGTTATTATTATTATTATTATAATCATCATTTTTAATAGATTACTTTTTAAAGGTTTTTTATATTGATTCTTGATTGTTTTATATCTTTAGTTGAGATACATTTGATTGATCCTTTTAAGAGCAGGAGGTTCTTAGGGTGCAGAGTTCATATATACTGGGTCAGTCACATTCCCTGGATGGGATAATCAGGCAGACTCTGTGATTTTTAGTGGAAGTTTATAACTTCATGATGGGTATTTTCAAGTAATCAGACAGGGTTTTATACCTTATGTACCTTATGTAGGCTTCATTCTTACCTATGAATGAGGCATTGAGGCCAGCCCTTTCATAGTTGAGAGTTCATCAGCTTCTGTGTGACCTATTCAGATAACTTATCTAGAGGACGGCAACAGGAGTTCAGAGAGGAAGGTGGAATTTTAAGGAATTGTTTGGAGGAATAAATTATGAAAGTCAGTCTTCCATCACCCGGCATAAGATCATAGAGATGACTTCCATGAAAATGAGGAGGTTCAAGCAGGGACCTTCCGGTTTCTGGCACAAAGTGTATAGTAAATCAATATGTCCTGTTTAAATGGACTTTACAGTATGACTTTACTTTTTTGGTCACAATAATTCTGGATCTGCTGATCTGGGCCAAACTAACTCCTCTGCCTCCATGTCCAAAATCCCCATACTAAATATAATGATTCTGTGACACTCAATTTCTTTCTGTCTCATAATTATGTCAAGCTTCTTCTCAGGTCAATGTCACTTACAAAGGCAGAGTTTGCTGACTAGTCAAACTAGCAAATTCTACTTCAGTCATATTCAATTCCAGTATTTTCTAATGGTTTATTTTGAATAATTAATTTAGTTGAAATTACCTAATTTATTTTTAAGTGTTGATTGCTTTTCTCGTCTAAGATATGAGCATTATATCATCATGAATTTCATGTGTCTTGATCGCAGTTGTATCCCGGTGCTTAGAGTTTGACACTTAGTGTGTGGTTAAAATATTTTTGTTGAGTGAACAAGCGACATGAAACTTTGACTTTCCAGAAGAGATTTTAGTGAAGCCAGTCTTTATGTGATAGGTCGTAGAGTTTCAGGTACTGAAAGTGGTGGTATTCCACAGTGCTGGTATTATTTAAAAACTGTAGGAGGATCATTGGTATTGCACAAAGATGGCAAAATGTTGTCTCTTAGTTCTCTTTTATTTAAGTCATTACCTTTACAAGTCTGGCAAGATGATAAGACACAGATGTGAGCTTAGGAAGAAGGGAGGTGATCTCAGAGAATTTTATATAGATTTTTTGTGCTATGGTTGGCAGCTCCAGTTAACCACAAGTGCTACTTCCGGTTTCTCTTCTGTTCTACTTTGGTGATCCCCTTGGAATCTCTTAGGGAAAGATGATGCTGTCTACCGTGAAACCTTGTCTACAGTGGAACTTTGGGATTCTGAACAAAATACCTTGATGCATTCTAATTTGAGTTCTCACAATATATTGTAGCTGAGATGTAGTCATGTATTTGGGTGAGGCACAAGATACTCCTCCTGGAGGAGACAGATTTGGGCTGCTAGAACATATATACTCCCCTCTCCATAAACCGTCATAGTAGGACTCAAAAAGCACCGAGGACGGATGATCATGTTGCAAGAACCAGTTTAGCAGGATTTGGGAACATTTAAAAATGTTGGTCCATAATTGTACGAGAAAAGTTCTTGGTTATTCTTGTAGTATAGACTTTTGGGCTGAGAAATTTCATCAAACTCTTAGGTAAGGATTTGGTGCTCAAAGCTAAATGTGAGCTGGGCTCGGTGGCTCAGCCTGTAATCCCGCGCCTTTGGGAGGCTGAGGTGAGTGGATTGCCTGAGCCCGCGGGTTTGGGACCCGCCTGTAATCCCGCGCCTTTGGGAGGCTGAGGTGAGTGGATTGCCTGAGCCCGCGGGTTCGGGACCCGCCTGGGCAAGCGAGACCTCATCTCTACAATAAATCAAAAAATCAGCCGGGCGTGGTAGCGCGCGCCTGTAGTTCCAGCTACTTGGAAGGCTGAGGCGGAAGGATCGCCGGAGCCCAGCAGGTCGAGGCTGCGGTGACC
>CAUYQG010029765.1:0-13188 GCA_963574415.1 Tarsius wallacei
AACTACAGGCGTGTGCCACCACACTCGGCCTGAGTCCAGGGGTTCGAGACCAGCCTGGGCAATTTGGTGAGCCCAGGCAGGGATACGCTGAAACCGGCATACACAGAACTCCCGGCACCCAGTAGGCACCAGATAAATGCAGGTGCTTTCCCTCGTTTCCATGTCAGCCTTCTCCTTCTCCTCAGCAGTCCCCAGAGAGCAGAGACACACCAGTGGGCAGCTATAGGTGGACACGCTTCTCTGAAGGTCGTGGTTGGAAGCTCTGGGTGACTGGGCGAGACTGGCCGGAGATGTGATTCTGGATGATTCTGAAGGCAAGTCAGGCCCTTTGATATATTGTAGAGACGAAGGCTCACCAAATTGCCCAGGCTGGTCTCGAACCCCTAGACTCAGGCAATCCTTTCGCCTCAGCCTCCCAAAGTGCTGGGATGACAGGCTTGAGCCACTGTGCCTGCCCGCCCCTGGATTTTAAAACCCGGATTGTAGGGGTCCTCTTGCCTCCAGAAGTGTTCCCTGAGGGACTGAGGAGTCATGAGAGAAAACCATCAGGAGGTGGTAAGGTTCCCGTCAGAGATGTTCGTGGAGAGACGCAGTGCTGGGGTTCGACTCTGGGGTGGGAGGGCGAGGTGGCTGTGAGGGGCATGGGTGCTGTGGGGGGAGATCCTGCCAACCCCCTCCTGTCCCGGGGCCTGGGGAGAGAGGAGATTCACTGATCTCATTGCCCTGCTATGGGCCCTGCACCGTCCCAACCCGTCCTTGGTTCACCCCCACCCCCACTCCAGGCTAAGAAGCTCCACTGACCTGCAGAACAGCTGGCCGGGGTGGGATTCAGACCCAGGTCCCCTCGGGCCCAGAATCCAGGCACTTCCCAACTCCAGGCTGCCTCCTATGCAAGGCCAGCCTCCCAGGGAGGCAGCAGGGACTCAGGGCCTCCTGCATGCTGGGAGCCCAGCTGGAGCCTACCATAGGCTGGGGAGGAGGGAGGGATGAGGGAGGGGAGGAGGGAGGGAAGAAGGAGGGGAGGAGGGAGGGGCAGCGAGCAGCAGCTGCGAGGATATTTTAGTGCCCTATGAAAACCTGAATAAATAGTGTCTAACCTTTCCCAACTCCCACTTCCTTATCTCAATATTCCATTTAATAGCACCTTTCAGGCCTCACTAAAAGAATACGAGAGTTGTTATATCAGCTCTAAGTCACTGTTACAACGGCCTGGCTGTCTCTGCAGCAGCATGCCAGGGCTGGGGGTTCAGGGCTCCGGAATCCAGGTCCCCTGGCATTCCCCCCAGGCAGGCACAGGCCCTGTTCCTCTTGGTGATGTCAGTAGGTATTCCTCCCGGAGACGCCCTGGGGCCCCAGGTGGGGGTGACACTCAGTGGGACCCTGCTGGTAATCTACTGGGTTTTCTATGGCACAAAATGCCATGGACCAAAACCTCTATCCATTTGCCAGGGCTGCTGTACAAAGCAGACTGGGTGGCTGAACGACAGAAACACAGAGTCTCCTAGTTCTGGAGACGGGAAGGCCACAACCGAGGTGTTGGTGGTTGATTCCTTCTGCCCTTGACCTTTTGATGGCTGTCTTCTCTCTGTGTCTTCACGTGGTCTGTACAATAATAATATGATAACAGTAAAGATGTAAAGATGGCCAGGCTCAGCGGCTCACACCTGTAATTGCAGCACTTTGGGAGGCTGAGGCGGGAGGATCGCTTGAGCCCAGGAGTTAGAGACAGCCTGGGCAACATAGCAAAACCTCGTCTTTACAAAAAAAAAAAATCAAAAAATCGGTGGGGTGTGGTGGGGTATACCTGTAGCTCCAGCTACTCGGGAGGCTGAGGCAGAAGGATCGCCTGAGCTCAGGATGTTGAGGCTGCAGCGAGCTGGGACCATGACACTGCACTCCACCCTGGGCAACAGAATGAAACCCTGTCTCAAAATAACAATAATAATAAAGATGGGTGAATCTGCTTACTCCCTGTAGCTCACCACACACCGTGCCTGTCCTCCATGTCAGTTCCCCCTTGATTTCCCCACACGGCGCCGGGAAGTGGCTGCTGCTGTTTTCCCTTCTTGATGAGGGAGGACAAAGCGTCTGAGAGGTGGAGAGACACCCAAGGTCACACAGCTCATAAACAGCAGGGTGGGACTCAGACCCAGCCTGTGTCTTTCCCCACAATGCTACCGTGCTAGGCTGCAGTCAGGATGTCTGATCGTGGCTGCCTGCTCTGTCACTGGCCAGTGGGTTATCCTCAGATGAGTCCCATTGCCCCATCAGAAGCTCAGTTTTCTCATCTGTGAAATGAGGATAAAAAAATTTGGCCTGGCCCAAGGAAGGCTGTGGGAATCAGCTGAGGTTTGGCTCAGTGGCAGTGCCCTTGAAGTGTGAACTCGGCACGGGCTCAGAGTAACAGAGACAGAGAAGTGCATATACTGTATGCATGTGTGTGCCAGCGTGTATGAAGACCTACTGAGCGTGCCCATGGACATGAGTGTGTAAACAGCAGTGCATATGTAAAAGGGAGGGTGTGTGTGTGTGTGTGTGTGTGTGTGTGTGTGTGTATTCAGCATGTGTGCATTCCTGGGTATAGGGCCTGGATTTGGAGACGTGTCTATCAGCCTGTAGCCAGGTGAACAGACAGGAGTTCTTTGCATGCATGTGTTTGTAACTGAGTCTCTGTGTACTTCTGTGTCGCTGAGCACATGGGCAGCTGGCATGTGCCTGTGTGTGCAGCGAGGTGAGTGTGAATGTGAGTGTGTGTGCACACACACAGGCATGTGTGATTCTGTGCCAGCGTTTGCACACCCGAGTGCATGTGTGTGGATGAGGGTACTCCCCTACAGTTGTGTGTCTGTGTGTAACCATGTGTGTACACTGCTTACCTGAGTGTGGAAGCCTGGCCAAGCACACCCTGCACCATGACGGTGTGGACCCGGGGCAAGACGCACCTGTGGCTACATCCATGTGTTTCTTCATGCTCCCTTGGCGTGGGTGGCCACCACACAGCGTCCAGTGCTGGGGTAAATGAGGCCTCTCCGCCCCCGGCGGCACCCAGGGCCGCGCAGGCGGCTGCACTAATAAGGCTGCTTTCCCTGAGGCAGCGGCTGCGGGAGCAGGCTGGGCAGGCAGAGCCCCGGGGCTTGGGCTCCACGGCCCCTTGCCAGGGCTGCCTCGTCAGCAGGACCATGGCCCGCTGTGACCTGGTGCCGCTGCAGCCCCTGGGTGACCCCTGGGGAGAGTGGGCCATCTCGGTCTCAGCCCCCTCGCCCCATCTCCGTCTCCACTGACCCACAGTCCTGCAGGGCCCGGAGAGGGACCAGGGTCCAGCCACCTACACCACACCCCTCTGATCCCAGCTCCAGCCCCGACCAGCCTTGAACTCGGCCTCAGGCTCCCCTTCCGTAAAATGGAGCGAGGAGTTGACCTGAAGGCCAAGACGGGGGCATCTCTGGGGGGTGCCCCTCCCAAAAGGATGGCTGGGGTGAGGGTGGAACCGGAGGATCCCGTCTCCAGTGAGATCCTAGTAGCGAGCTGGAGATGCTCCAGAAATGCTCGTTACGCACCAGGCCAATGACTGTCGAAACAACAGTGGCCCCAAGGTTACAACCCTTCCTAAGGGCCAGTGCCGCGGCGTGGCATTACTACTATTCTGATAGATGTCACTGTTGTTCTCTCTGCTCTCCTGCGCAGGGTCCTAGCTGCCCCGCCTGCCCCTCTCCCCGCTCCAGGGCGCTGCCTGCCAGGAACTGACGCCTAATTAGGTCTCTTAGAAGGCAGGGATGGCTCAGGGCCTGCAGGGAGCTTGGGGCGGAGGAAGCAGCAAGGAGGGGAGAGGTGTCTGCAGAGACGAAGCCAGACAGGGTGGGTCTCCCCTGGCTGGGAACGCCCTTCCCTCTCCACCACCGAGGCCTCTCTCACTCTGAAGCGAAGCACGGCCCGAGCCAGTCCCCCCCACCACACACACACACACACACACACACACACACACACACACACACACACCTCTCCAAGCTCCTTGCCTTCTCTTCAGCCTTGAACAAAAGCTCAGCCACGCTTCACCAAAGCAGAATATCCACCAGGATGAATGACTCAGTCAGATACACCTGGGTTTCAGTCCTGGCTCTGCTCCTTCGCAGCTATGTGACCTTGAGCTACTGACTTTCCCTCTCTGAGACCCTGTTGCTTCCTCTTCAACACATGATGGTGGCCCATCTCACAAGGCCACCATGAAGATTAAATAGTAAGAGGCAGATAAAGGGCTTCACCTAGTGCCTGGCTCAGAGTCAGTTTCCCTTTTGTATCCGCTACGTTGCTATCAGCATAACTGCATGGGTCAGGATGGGATGTGTATGCTGCTATAACAAGCAACCACAGGCTCTTTTCACTCTTGCGCTGCATGTCCATCAGGCTAGCGTGGAGGCAGGAGTTCTCATCATAGTCACTCAGAGACTAGGGATGATGAGGCACTGCCTCCATCTGGAGCAGAGGAAAAGAGAAAGCCAGGGTCTCGAACCAGCAATTGCATGCTCCAGCCTGGACAGGAACATGCCTTCAACTCACCAGTCAGAACTAGTCCTGTGATCTTGCCTCACGAGGGGGTCAGGAAGTGTAAGTTCCCAGTGCTCAGAAGGTAAAACGTGTCAGAAGACAAAAAGCTGGCAAATAAGTCCACCTCCTGCCCTAGCAATGGCCCATCTGGAATCCTAGAACCTCACATGTGGAAAGACCCTTGAAATCATTTAGTCCAAACCTCTAGCCTTTCAGATTGGGGCTTATCCAAGGTCACACAGCAAATTATTTTCAAAAGTGGGACTCCAATCCAAGTCTTCTGGATTCTTAGCCAGGATGTTCTTGTCCACCTGACAGGCTTCCCTAGACTCCATTTGCTCGTATGAACCAACATAGACTTGGCCAATGAGTATTGTCCTGGAGGATTCCAGGAAATGTTTCTTCTCTCTTTAAGGGGAGACTGAACGTGGAACTCTTCCTTCTCACTTTCGATACTGTTGCAGGCACATAGACCACAGCAGCCATTTTGTGACCATGGAGAAATAACATTGAGAATTTTGTTCTATGCTTTTGAAACCATCCTCACAAGAGGCTCAACAAAAATTCTGAACAGAAACATAGCTGTAATTAAGTATTCATTGGGCTGCACTTTGATCCAATCTTTTGGAACCAAAAGACATGTAGCACTAGGTACCTACCATTACATTCCCACTGCTCGTATAGATAGGATTTCCAACATTAGGATAGTACAGCTTTTTATTTAAAATTGCTTATGATGTTTTTCAGATCCTGAATTCCAACTAAACAGCTGATGCCAGCTAGTTTAGAGACCCCCACAGAGAAATGGAATCAACATGAGCATATAGTCTCTCTGTCCCATGGCTTCACCCCACACTCTTCGACCAATCAACAATCTCCACACTGCAGTCCACTCCAAAACCCTTTAAATCTCCAGCCCAAACTCCTCAGGGAGACAGATTTGAAGTTTCCTCCCATCTCCTGTTTGGTGATCCTATGATTAACCATCTCTCTCTGCTACAACCCAGTGTCTCAAGACATTGACTGGTCATGCACATTGGGCAACAGACCTAGGATATTCACACTCTGAAGAAAGCAAAGTGAACCTATGGAAAGAACTTAGGTCTTCAATGATGTCACTGAGCCCCTGGATGAACCAACCCTGGAGCTGCCTTACTTCTGACTCCTTGTTACATGACAACAAATTGTCCTTACGGTTTAAACCACTTTGAGTTGGGTCTTCAGATACTGGCAGCCTAAGGCATCCTAAAGGACAAAGCCTGGTGCCATTTCTCTACCCCAGTCCTCTGTACTCTCTTTTTCACCTGATGCAAACTCTTGCTTCAGGTTTTAGCTGAAGCATCCCTTTCTTCAGAAGTGCTCCTGCATCCCCACGCCCAGTCCCAGACATGCCCCTGCCACATGCTCTCCCCTTCCCTCATAGCGCTTTCTCTCACTTTTTAATTAGTCACTCACCCGGTGGTCCTTTGATTGATAACTTCCTCCTCAGTGAGCATGTAAGCTCCATGCAGGAAAAAAGCAAACCGTTGTGGCCCATTTTAGCCATCCATGATTAGCACAATGCTGTTTATAAGAGGCACTCAGTGTTTGTTGTTGAATAAATAAAGTGATTTGTGTGTGCTTGCTTTTTTTTTTTTTTTTTTTTGAGTCAGAGCCTCACTCTGTCACCCAGGCTGGAATGCAGTGGCACAACAGTTCACCACAGCCTTGACCTCCTGGACTCAGGTAATCTTTCTGCCTTAGCCTCCTGAGTAGCTGGGATTACAGGTGCACACCACTATGCTTGGCTAATTTTTTAAATTTTTGTAGAGCTGAGGTCTCACTATGTTTTCCAGGCTGGTCTCAAACTCCTGGGTTCAAGCAATACTCCAACCTCGGCCTCCCAATGTGCCGGGATTATAGACATAAGCCACCATGCCTGACCTTTCACTTTTTTATCCCAAAATATACACTGAGTAAGCTTCAGGAGGTCAACAGTCTTTGTTCTGTCCTCTGATAGATCATAAAAGCCTGGAATGGTGTCTGCCTCTGGAGAAGCACTTGAGTATTTGTTGAGTGAGTTGGTGAATGAATTGAACTCCTGATGGGTGCAAGAAGCCAGGCAAGGACTTCCCTTAGTAAGAAAGCCAGAGGAAGTTCCAGTGATGAGAGCAGTAGAATGAGTGCAAGCATGCTGCATTCCCACATTCCAACACATCCAGCACCTTCTCCAGCACGTCACAGGGGGACGTGCATCACAGGACTGAAAGCCACATTCAATGTCATCTAATGTCACTGTTGACTCCGATTCCTGGGTTGTCAGCTCCTAGAGGACAGGGACAATTTTGAGAAGGTGTTTGTCCAAGCGGGTGAGACCTGGGTCCTATGGGGGCTGGGTTCCCACCAGGCCTCATGCCAGGTGGCTCTCCCAGGTCCCGCATCCATCATGGTGAAAACAGAAGCGGTGCTTGAGAGATGGATGTTGATGGCAAATGGGCTGTGGTGATCATGAGTCTCCATTTTCCCCTTAATATACATGATGAATAAACTTAATTACATGGAAAATTGCTGCCTTTGAAGAATGTGGCGCCGGCTTTCTTGTGTCGCTTGGTGCCGCCTCGCTTCCTGGCTGGCTAGAAATTCCAGGGAGGCAAGACTGGTCACCCTTGCTGATGCCAGGACCACTGAAGAGGATGAAGTCACACTCCAGGAGAGTCAGCACACACTGCTGATGAATCTGCAGAGTGTACACTCTGAGAAGGCCTAGAGTGTTCATTTCATCCAACCACCCATTCCCCAGATGGAAATCACTGAGTCTCAGAAGGATCAGTGTGGTTACTTATCAAAGGCCATAAAATAAAATGTGGTCTCCCTCATCCTCAAGTCCTGCATGTCCCTTAGACTCAAAAGACACATAGTCCATTTAAAAGAACACATTTGAGAAACTGACCCATAACTTACTCCACATTGTACAAAATGCTGAGTGCTGTGCCAGACCAGGACCAATGCTAAAAAAAAAACTAGCAGCCATTTGTATTGCTTTTGCCATTATTATCATTACTAACATTCAGCATTTCATAAATGCAGCTCCCCCAGAGCAGAAGAGAAGGAAAATGTCAGGACCTGGGAGGTAGGCAATCTGGGTTCTGGTGCTGCCTCTATCACCACTGAGCTCCAAAGCCACACCCGCCTCAGAGCCTCAGTTTCCCGCCCTGTAAAATGAATACCACAATCTTTTCTCTCAGGCATCAGCAGGCTGCTGGGGTCTCAAGGAAGCGAATCAACATCTGGGTGCCACAAACATGTGGTTTGACCATTGTGATGGGCAGCTTCTGTGTTCCAGCATTGCACAGCAAGTCATTCACAGGGGTAAGTTCAGGGGTATGTCCTGTGGTCTCCCAGCCCCTGCTGAAATGAGGACAAGTCGGCCTGAAGGCAGGTTGCAGGCATGGTGATGACGACTGATATCTGTGCACAGGCCTCATCATTATTCACCAGACATCTTTGCTGATACGACAAGGAAGAAACACAAACATGAGTGGGAACAAGTCTGTCCTCAGGGGCACCCAGTCTAGCACAAGAGTCAAACAAAAAAGACTGTGATGTTCATTTTACAGGGCAGGAAACTGAGGCTCTGAGGCAGGCATGGCTCTGGAGCTCGGTAGTGATAGAGGCAGTGCCAGGACCCAGCTTGCCTGCCTCCCAAATCCTGACATTTTCCTTCTTTTCAGTGAACATGTTGACTAGAAAACAGCCAACATTTGCTGCAATGCACAAGGCACAATCAAGGAGGACCTTCTGGAGGAGTGTGGCTTTGAACCATTCATTCGCTCATCCATGCCGGCATACATGCATGTGTCCTACAGGCTGGTGAATAAAACAGATATAGACCCTGCTTTCATTGACCCTAAAATCTACCAAATGAGACTTGCCAGCTCAACAAAGGGTGACAGGAAGGGCATTTCAAGCATAGGGAACAGCATGGGCAAAGGCATGGAGGTGTGAAGTGATGTGGTGTTACTAGAGCATAAAGCCCTAGGCAGGAGATGAGGCTAGATAGGAAACCTCTCTCATTTTGCCATTTCCAAAGAAGCTGAAACCTCTCATTCCCCACTGTGCACCACCCACTCATCTCTAGAAAGTGCACCGTGCGGCGGATGAAGGGATAGGCAAAATGTGGTCTAGCCACACGATTACATAGTATTCAGCCATAAAAAGGAACAAAGCCCCAACACGTGCCGCAGCATGAGTGAGCATTGACAGCATGACACCAAGTGACATTAGTTTGTCACCAAAGGACAAACTGACTTCATACCAGGCAAAATGCTGAGCCCTGGACCCAACCAGAACACTCGACATAAGCGATCTGCTGATTGTACCACATGATCCCACTTGCATGAGGTGCCCAGCGCAGTCAGATTCACAGAGACAGAAAGCAGAGTAGAAGACCCCAGGGGCTGAGGGGAGGAGAGATGGGGAGCTCTAACTTGGTGAGCACAGAGTTTCTTTCTGGAAAGATGAGAAAGTTCTGCGAATACTGAGGATGGCTTCACAGCAGTGTGGATGTATCTCATGCAGCTGGACTGGACACTCAGAAATAGCTCAGCTGGTCTCCACGGCTTAGCCTGTCATCCCAGCAATCTGGGAGCCTGAGCCCACAGGTTAGAGACCAGCCCAGGCAACTTGGTGAGACCTCGTCTCTACAATAAATCAAAAATTAGCCTGGCGTGGCAGTGCGCGTCTGTCGTTCCAGCTACTTGGAAGACTGAAGCGGAAGGATTGCCAGAGCCGTAGGCACTGGGGTGGCTGTGAGTATGCCACTGCACTCCAGCCTGGACAATGGAGTCAAACTCCAACTCAAAAAACAAAGAAAAAATAGCTCCAAGGGCAACGGTTATGTTATATATATTTTACCACAATAAAAAATATGAATTTGAAACAAGGGCACTTTGCTACTCTGAGCTACACTTGTATTTTATAAATACTCTGCAGTTCATTCATTCATTCATTCCATAACTATTTATTAAGCACCCAACAACATACCAGGCACAGTTGCAGACACTGGGCATGCGGGCACAAAAGAGGCAAAGACCCCGCCAGTGTGACAGGGACAGGAGCTCAGAAGCAGGCAGTAAACAAGTGAATGCCTTGGTAAACAAGAGCATTACAGATGGGATGAGCCCGGAGGACGTAAGCAGGGCAATGCGCTGGGGAGGGACGAGAGGGAGGTTTCTGGGTGGAGAGGACAGGCTCGGCTGGGTTCCCTGGAGGGTAGCAGGTCCCCTGAGACTGCAGGAATCAATCATGCAAACAGCAGGGAGGAGAGCAGGTCCTGACATGTCACACATACCCCTGCATACAAAACACCTGCATCGCTGCCTTTCTCTCCCACCTCCCCCAGGCCTTCTGATCCTGGTTCCCCCAGGAGGGATGGGGGATGGACACGGACCTAGCTAAGACTCAGGGCTCTTATGTAAGCATTTTCCATCAGAAAGTGCTTTCACTGTCTAGCCCTCCTCTCTCCCGCTGCTCACCTCTTTAGACCTTCAGGGAGACAGAGACCATTCTTAGGCAGTGGGTCTCACGCTGACCCTCCAAGCCACCATGTCCCCTATACCCTCTAACAGTGTCACCTGAGGCCCACAATGGGAAAAAAAAAGCCCAGGGCCGGGCAGTGGCTGTTGTCAAGACACAGCAGCAAGCTGGGAGCAGCAGCTCGTTAGTGGGAACGTAATTAAGTCCCAGGCTGGGCCAGCCTGTTAGTGCCTTAGATCATCCGGCAGCAGTGCTTTCCTTAATGAAAGGTTCTCTGTTAGGAAATTGGGCTCCCATCCATCTCCATTACGGGGGGCAGTTTACCAGCACACACACGCACCACGCGCTCTCCCTGGCAGGGGGTGGCGGCCACACAGCGGTGCAGGATGGCTTTCCAGGCAGTGAGACACTGATGAACGGCCCGTCCCTGCTGCCATCGCGGCAGAGGGAGCGTCCCACCCTCTGGGGTGGCTGCCTGCCGCGTCTGCGCGACAAGGGCGATGGGCACTTGGGAGTGGGCAAGGTCAGGCCAAGACGCGAAGGTTCCTGCCCCCTGTGACTTGCAGGGTGACCTCCAGGTAAGCAACCGGGAGGTGGGGTTTTTATGCTAGCTTGACCTGGGGTGTGCCGGGAGCACACAAGAGGCGCCTGTCCACAGTTCCCCTTTGCCCACCCGGCACCATCGGCACCCCTCGTGGAATCTACCCTGGGGCTTCAAGGATCAGACCCCTCTCATCACCTCCACCCCAGCCTACCCTGTCCAAGGTGTCACCTTCCATCTTGGGCACTGCGACATCCTTCTATCTGGGCCTCTGCCTTCTCCTCGTGCCTTCCTCCTGCCAGAGCAACCTTTTTATATTATTATTCATTGAGTGGAAATTCACTGACCCAGCAATCCCACTCCTGAGTACATACCCAAAAGAATTGAAAACATGGACTCAAATACTTGCACACCCATGTTCACAGCAAAGCTATTCACAATAGCCAAAGGGTAGAAACAAGCAGCTCACAGGTCCATCAACCGATGCAAAGATAAACTGTGGTATGCCCATACAATGGAATACTACTCGGCTCAAAAGGAACTTCTGGAGTTCTGATGTGCGCTACAATGTAGATGGACAGAGGGACCTTTTTAAAAATGGGCACTTCCTTCCTCTGCACAGAACCCTCCAATGGCCTCTTTTAACGACATCCATTCTCTCCAAGAGGGTCTACAAGGTCCTGGGTCCCCATGTCCTCTCAGACTTGGCTGGCTTGACTCCTTCTCATGCCCAGGCTTCACTCCCAAGGCCACCTCCATGGAGAGGCACACCCACCATTCCCTGTCCCTCACCCTGCCGCAGCGTTTTCAAGCTGGAGGAAGCTGAGGCAGAGCATCAGAGGGCCCCAGCCCTTCGTCTCCAGTTCTGCTCCCTCTTTGTGGGTGCTCTCTGGTGCCCCTCAAAGATGCAACCAGACCCTAGCTGTGTTGAGCATCTATTTGTTCCAGGCAGCATGGATGATGCCAGATGACCTAAGACATGGCTTTCTCTTTCCATGTGCTCGGAGCGGGGAGAAGTTTGCCTGCGTAGATGGGAGGGCTTTGGGAGGAGGAAGACTCGACCTGGGTAGAATCTGACAAATGCATCATTTCCTACTATTTTTACAACAAAACCCACAGTCCCACATGATGCTCTGAGATGAAAAAAGTTATTTCATTCTAATATGTCTGGGAAAACTGGCACCATCCCTTTGGAGACACCCAAAGATGCCATGGTACGTGTCTGAAGTTTAAGTCCCTGACAAGGTCCACAGTTAGGATGCCTGTTGGAACCCTGGCTTCTGTGACACATTCTTATGTGGATCTGAGCTAAGGTAAGTGAAGCAATAAGTTTCTGCCATTTTAAGCCCTAAGTCAAGAAGTCTCCTGTTTGCTTCCTCACGCCTCACAGTGAGGCAGAGAACAAGGGTGACAGAGAGACCAGCATCCACCAAGAATTTGCCACGTGACCAACGAAGGTCTCAGTATGTCATACAAGTTGTCTCATTTGATTTCCACAACAATCTTATGAGGTGCATACTACTGTGACTCCCATTCCGCACATTCTGCAGATGAGGAAACTGAGGTTAAAATGACCCAGTCGCATCCACCTTTTCCTGGCTCTTAAGCCTGCACTCTTTGGCTCTGACCCACCACATCCAACTACCGGGGGGCTCGAGTGTGCTCACCAACTTTTCTCCTCTCCAGCCCCTCCCTGTCTCCCCAGATCTTCCCAGCCTCTACCCACCCACCATCCCAGCGTCCTTTGGAAACCAGCAGGTTAACCTCTTCCCTGTTTGCCCAGATTCAAGTTCATTACGCTGACTAATTGATTGCACCACCGCTAATGGGAAATGTATCTGCAAGTAATAGATTAATTGGCCGCTTGTGATCAGCCTTCAACTAAAGGATCCCCGTGGTCATGCTGGACCCACCAAGTCCTTCCTTCGAGTGCCAGGAAAGGGAGCCAGAGTCTAGACTCAAATGGGGCTTTAAAGAGTGTCTAGAGTTTCGTCAACCATCACCCCATGAAAGGTCAGCAAGCCCATTTCTCCCCAAAGAAGACCCCCTCCGCATCTTTGCTAAATCATTAAAATGCTAGTGCAGTAACTTGAAAAGAATAGAAATCTTATCAGCATAATGAACCACAAAATATCAGAATGCCAGTACACCCGCTTCCCTTACCCCCAGATGAGGGAGGGAGTTAGGAAGGATGGGGGGGGGTCCTCAGAAGGCTTCAAGTCATTCATTATAAAATAACAGCTACCAGTTTGCTCACTCTGTGCAGCCCGCTGCATGGGCTCATTTAATTCTAGCAGCAGCCCATGAGGCAGGTTCTATAATTATTCCATTTCACAGACAGGAAACAGAGACATGCAGTGGCTAGCCCAAGGTCACACAGTGAGGAAGGAGAGAAAGGGGACTGTGGAGAGACCACAGGTCTGTAAATCCCAAAGCCACCAGGGTCCGCAAACAATCGCCTATCACCAAGGTCAGCAAACAACAGCCCATGGGCCAAATCCGGGCCATCACCTGTGTTTGTAAATAAAGTTTTATTAGAAAACAGCCGCACAATGAATATTTGTATATCTAGCCCTGAATTGTACCCCACA
>CAUYQG010029768.1:0-65215 GCA_963574415.1 Tarsius wallacei
GAGTCTCACTCTGTCACCCAGACTGGAGTGCAGTGGCCACTCCCGGCCACCGCAGCCTCGACCTGCTGGGCTCCGGCGATCCTTCCGCCTCAGCCTTCCAAGTAGCTGGAACTACAGGCGCGTGCTACCATGCCCGGCTAATTTTTGATTTATTGTAGAGATGAGGTCTCGCCAAGTTGCCCAGGCGGGTCTTGAACCCACAGACTCGGGCAATTCACTCACCTCAGCCTCCCAAAGTGCAGGATTACAGGCTGAGCCACCGAGCCCGGCTTATTATTATTATTTTTAACCATGGAGTTGATAATCATTCCCTGGTTTTGATAGCATTCACTTGTTCTGCAAAAATATATTGAGCTACCTCCTTGGGGGCAGGGCATTACTGCAGGCACTGAAGAAAGGATGCTGAGGAAACTCCATGTCTTCATGGAGCTCTCATCTTAGTGGGAGACACAGGCCATACATAAACAATTACCTATGCATGATCAGGCTAGGTAGTCATAAATACTGTGCAGGGGTGATAGGTTAAGTGGCTGGAAAGGATAGAGTGGTGGTACTATTTTAGATAGGAAGGAAGGTCAGTAAAGACTTTTCTGTTAAGGTGATACCTCAGAGGAGAATGACAAAACAAGACATGCATACATCGGAGAAGTGTATTCCAGGCACTGGGGTAGCAGGTGCAAAGGCCCTGAGGTCGGAACAATCTTAATGCATTTGAACAGCAAAGAGGCCAGTGTTACTTGGGGTCATAATTGGCAGGGTTTTATGCAATTAGCATAGCTGCATTAGGGTGTGTGTGCCTGTAACTATATATTTGTACCTGTGTCTATATTTATATTATTACCTCTATATCTAAATAATTTGCCACTTCCCGACAATATTTTAGAGCAAACTACTTAATATTATGAGTTTTCCAACAAATACATAGTCCATGACCTAGCTATTATCAACATTTACTAAAGTAAGGAAACTAAAACAAAAAGACCACACTCAGAACCAGGGTCCAAGTTGGCAATGGAAGACACGCTTCCAAGCCACTCACCTGGCCTCCTTCTCTTTGATTTCTGCCTGTCCTCGTGCACAACCTCCCCCAGTCCACCTGGTGGCATGATCAGCTACGCAAGCAAACATCTGTCACTTTTTCTGAGCCTCGTTCAGGAGGAAGATCCTTCCTCTCTGATCCACAGACTTCGACAATGACGTCATTGCACGATATCGATAACAATGCTCTTTCGCAGGAAGTGACAGGCTCTAGGAAACAAAGCAGGGCTGACGACGTAGGTATTGCCCTCCCCACAACTGGAAAAGAGGAAGGGGCCGTAGAGGGATCCTGTCACGACCAGCCCCTTCAGTAGCACAGAAGCGTTCGTGTTGCTCAGAGCTTGAATCTCTAAGATGCTTAGTTATAGCCCCCTTAGGACTCCAGCGATAAGTTCTGTGCTAATGGTCTCCACATGCTTCTCTGGGTCAGTATATGGGTAAGAGACTCCTCCCGCGTGACCTTGCTTTTCCTGATTATTTCCCCAAGACTCCACCAGTTACGTGTTCACATCACTGCTGAGGTGATCCTTTGACTCCTACAGCAATTTGAGCCGTCTTGGAGGAAGAAAGCGTCCCTGTGGTACAACCCAGAGGAGGAGAGAAAAGACTTCCTAACCCTGAAGTCCTTCATGATGACCAGTGGGCATTCTTTCTTCATGCATCTTCCTTCCTGTTCCTCAGTCCCTTAGTCAACCTCTATAATCATTTTTCTGCAAGTTCCTTCCTAAGGTTTCTACCCCCTGCAATCACACTTTGTGTATGGCAAAACATCTATTTAGGTACAGATCATTGGCATTTAGGATACTGTATTTACTGGCTAATATCTACCTGGATCCATTTACTTGAACAGGTTTCATGAAAGGTATGAAGGTCTTTCGGCACTAGTGTCTGCTCTCTAAACACAGACTCGGAGATAAGAATTCTCTTCAGCCCTCAATTTGCCTTTAGTGATGAAGACAAGAATAATCCAGAAAATGGCAAGGCTTATTCAGAATGAACAAGGTATTGCAAATTAACTGAAAATGGTAGGGAAAGGCAGAAACCATCCCTGACGCAAGGACATTGGACTTTGGAACCATCTTCGGCCTTTTCCAATGGCGGTCTGTTGTCTGCTGGCCCAAGGATTCAATGTCCTCAAGATTCACACCTCTTTTGAAACATTTCTTTTGTTTTTCCCTCCTTAAATTACACTACCATCACCACCGACCACCGCTGTTTTTGTTTTAGCTAAGGCTTGGAAGCCATCCTTCATTCCTTATTTTTTCCTTATCCCCACATCCAAGCCATCATCAGGTTCCTTCAGCCCCCCTGCAAAGCATACCCTGAATGCACTGGTTTCCCCCTCATTTCCACTGTCATTGCCTAGGCCAAGCTACTGCATTCTATGTCCCAGGCTGTGTATAACCTCCTCACTGGTGTGCCCCTTTCATTCTTGCATCCTCTAATCCATTCCCTACACAGCAATTGGAGTATTCTTTTCAAAACGTCTCTCCCCTGCTTACCATTCTTAGCTACCTTCAGTTGCGTTGGAATGAAATCTGAATGTCGTAGCAAGATCCCTCAGTTTCCATCTGATGCAGGTGAGGCTCCATGCTCTGTTCTCACCACCCACCTCTCCCATCCTTGCCTGCCCGCCTTGCTCTGACCATGTGGCTCTCTTTATCCTCCTTCCTTACTGCCCTTAGCTAAAATTGTTCTTCATATCAGTGTGTTATGTTTCTGTCTCCTTTCACTAGAATAAACTCCATTGCTTTATGGTCTTGTTTGCTGCTATATTTAGTGCTTAGGAGAGTGTTGAGCACACAGCAGGCAGAAATAGTTGTTAAAATGGATGAATGAATGAAGTTTTCATCTGTCAATGAGTCATAGTCCGTCAAGGGAAAGTCATCTCTGGAAGAGCCCCTGTCACTATAGTCCACTCCTTTTTCTTGCGTCCTGTCACCCTTCCACTCTCCTGCTAGACAGTACCAAAGACTGGCTTGGTCACCTGTCCTGCCTTCTTCTCTGCTGCCAGACCCTGGCTTCCCTTAGCATGGAGAACAGGGAGTAAAAAGATCTGCCACTGGGCTCGAGCTACTGATATGTGCTCCCAGGATTCATAGCTTGTGGTGCTTTGATCCACAAAGTAATCTTATAGAAATTCATGCACCGCACAGTGATGTTTTGGTCAGTGATGGACCACATATACAACAGTGATCCCATGAGATTATAATATGTTATTTTTACTGAACATTTTCTATGTTTATATATACAAGTAATTACCATTGTGTTACAATTGCCTACAGTATTCAGAACAGTCACAGGCTGTTAGGTTTGTAGGCAAGGAGCAACAGACTGTACCATACAGCCTATGTGTGTTGTAGGTTGTACCGTCTAGGTGTGTGTAAGTGCATTCTACGATGTTTGCACAATGATGAAATCACTTAAGAACACATTTATCAGAGCACAGCCCTATCATTAAGTGATGTATGACAGCATATACATCCTTGTACTTGGGCCGTCAAGGTATTTATTACACCATGTAGCTGACTCTCTTGTCTGTATTCTCCATTTAAAATTTCTAAGACGAAGGACTTTGTTTTGAGCTCTCCTGCATCTCCATGCCTGGAACAGTGCCTAGAATGTAGTAGGTCCTCCATAAACATGTTGAATAAATTAGTACAAATGAACTAATACAAGTGATGAGGTTCAATGACATCATGGGTTAAACAATTTCTCAAAAACGAACTTGGAGCACTCTGTAAGAGGTTACTTCTAAGTTTCAAATAAATGGCAAACAAATGGACTTTTGAAATGTCAGTCAGTCGTTGGAGAAGAAGAGAAAGAGAGACAGAAGGAGGGTGGAAGGAAGGGAGGGTGGAGAAAAGAAAAAAGAGAAGGGAAGGAAAGGGGAGGGAAGGGAGAATCAGAAATAAAGACAAAAAAAAGTATTTCCTCACACAAAGTAAATCATCCTCTGTGTTTAGCATCAGGAGAGACTCCCAGGTGGAGTGTAAGACAACTACCTCATAATATACTCCTCGGCCCATTTCTCTTCCCATTTATTTTTCTCTCACTTTAAGTATGACTGGCTCCTCCACACTGGCCCCCAGGAATGTACTACATCCCTTTTAATGACCTCACAAATGCAGAAAACCAGCTTTCTCCTTTCACCTTAGCACAGCTCAAGATGGGCTGAAAGGCTTTGCTAAACTCTGGAAGAAAACCATAGGAGAATTTACACTGAGAACATAACAAACAGGAATACTGTGAGGCTGGTCCTCCAAGCTGTCTCAGCCCTAACCCCCAAGAGCTGTTCCAACTCAGCAGCCCACCTGCCTGAGCCCCTCATGTCCTAGCCTGGCCTGGCCTGACGCTGAGGGCGCCATTTGAAAGCCAACCTCTCCCACCCCCAGCAACTGCTTCCCAGATATCCTGAGACCTGTGTGGTCCAGACAAGGCCAGAATCCCCGCTTTGTTCCTGCTGTCCCTGCCCCACAGAAGTGACTTGCTGAACGACTGTCCTCTTTGCCTCAGGGGTTGAACTTCACCCTTGCACATGGATGTAATCAGATTTGAATAAAACATAATACTGGAGCCACTGAATAGCAAGAAGTGTGTACTCAGATGGCCACTTCTTCACAGTTCATCTCCGGGAAACTCTTCAGAAGATGGGAGTGTTTACTATTTGAGGAATTTGTGAAAGGCTTTTATCCAGTTGCTGAGCACCGGAATGCTCAGCACCTCTCTAAATTAAATCACTAAAGCTGTACCATTATTTCAAAGTGGAAAAAGTGGCCACCCCTGGAGGGAAAAATTCGGTTCAGCAGAAGAGGAATCCAAAGTGAGCGTTATAAAGCAAGACGCCACAGAGAGACCCTAATTGTGCCTGGGATGCTCCGTACCGCCGCGCATCTGAGCTCTCACCAGACGTGTACTGCTGAACTGTGAGTCACGGAGTCAGGCGTTTCACGATCTCCAATAATGAAAACCCAGCCAATCAGAACTGGCCTCATTCTGATAGTTATCCTCTTGGGGTCTTCAGAAATCACAACCGGGGCTTGCTTTGCATTTCTATCACCCAGGGCGGTGGGGGGTAAGGATGGGTTTAGCTGGAAGGAAGCAGGGAAGGTGTGGCTAAAACCATCTTGCAAGAGCTGAGGCAGTGTTAACGGGGGAATGCCTGGCTACAGTCACCAAAGGCAGTTCAGGAACAGGGAGGGAAATTTGCAGCAGGAGACTCTGCTGTGAGATGCAATCAGCTTTGTTGACATGCATGGTCCTTGGGTTACTGACTGCTTGAATACTCAGGTGAGGGCAGTGGTGCAGTCCTCTCCTTGGCACGCCTTTGCTGCTCTGTAATGGGATACTCAGAAGCTGTTCCGGTTGCCCCTCTAATTTAGAAATTTGGCCTTCAGGTGAGGAAAAGGAGCTCTGTGGGCCCTATATTTTAGAGAAGACTGTGTCCATCAGGGTCCAGCACAGCAACTCACACCTGGATCAGATTCCTACCCTAATAATGGTACAGGCCCTACAACGGCCCATCACCCTGGATCCTTCTCTTTCCTTAGCCTACATGGGAGGAGAACTGGCAGGGGGAGTGAGCAAGAAAAATGAGGCCACAGATCTTTTGGTGGAATGTTCCTAAAGGGAGGCAATTCCCTTTTCTTCTCCCTCTCTGTCTCTCCCATCCCCAACCTGAAACCAAGCAAGGGACTTCAAGAGAATCCCTCATGAAGACTAGAGGTGCTGCAAGAAGGCAGATTGGGATGCCACTTTGCATCTGGACTTCTGTTTAGGAAGCAAATTTATGTGTGCTGCAAAGGAAGGTGGGAAGGGGACAGAGAAAGAAAGTGGAGTGAGGCGCGCAGCAGCAGAGCCTGTTGGTCCATCGACTAGAGGGGCAAAGACACGTGAGTCTCTCATGCAGGCACTATGGAAAGTGTCTACATCTGAGCCTTCTTGTCTGTGCCCTGGCTGCTCAAGGATGACGCCCACAGAGTTGTTGGCAGAAGAATAGTGACAACAAAAAAGAGGATGACGACTGAGACTGATACGTTAAAAGATGTTTGTTCTTTATCCTTAATCCTTCTTCCCAGTTCTTAACCAATCAGGAACTAGAAAGGAGAGTTCCAGGCTGTGAGACTAGAAGGAGAAGTTTTGAATCTGATGTAAGAATGAAGTTTGAAATCAGATTCAGTTGGTTTTATGACTAAAGGTAAACTGAAAGTCTTGGAATCTGTCTGAGATGCTAAGTGGTGGGAAATACTGGCCTCAAAATTGTTGCAGTGCATACCACTACACACCTATAAGAATGGCCAAAATCCCAAACTCTGACAGTACCAAATGCTGGCAAGGATGTAGAGCAAAAGGAACTCTCACTCACTGCTGACGGAAATGAAAATGGTACAACCACTTTAGAAAATAGTTTGGTGGTTTCTTACAAAACTAAACACACCTTTACCATATGATCTAGCAATCATTCTTCTTGGTATTTACCCCAAAGGAGTTGAAAATGTATGTCCACACAAAGGATTGCACATGGACATCTATAACAGCTTTATTCATAATTACCAAAACTTGGAAGCAGCCGAGAGGTCCTTCAGCAGGTGAATGACTAAATAAACGGTGGTACATTCATACAATATAATATTATGGAGAACGAAAAAGAAATGAGCTACCAAGCCATGAAAAGTCATGGAGGAAACTTAAATGCATATTACCAAATGAAAGAAGCCCATCTGAAAAGGCTACATGCTAGAGAATTCTAGGTATATGACAACCTGGAAAAGGCAAAACCTCAGGGACAGTAAAAAGATCAGTGGTTGCCAGAGGTTAGAGAGGAGAGAAGGATGAACAGGAGGAGCACAGAGGAATTTTAGGGCAGTGAAACCATTCCTATGATAGTACAATGCTGGATACATGTCATTATCCATTTGTCCAAACCCACAGAAAGTACAACATCAAGAGTGAGCCCTAAGGTGAGCGATGGGCTCTGGGTAATAGCGATGTGTCAGGGTCGGCTCATTGATCGTAACAAATGCACCACTCTGGTGCAGGATGTTAGTAATGGAGGAGGCTGTGCACAAGCAGGGCAGGGAGTATATGGGAACTCTACTTTCTGCTCAACTTTTCTGCAAACCTAAAACTGTTCTAAAATTGTTTTTAAAATGCATTGAGGGCCGGGCGCAGTGGCTCGCAGCTGTAATCCCAGCATTTTTGGAGGCCGAGGCAGGAGGATCATTTGAGCCCAGGAGTCTGAGGTCAGCCTAGGAAACACAGTGAGATCTCGTCTCCACAAAAACTCAGAAAATTAGCCAGGTGTGATGGCATGCACCTGTTGTCCCAGCTACTCAGGAGGCTGAGGCGGGAGGATCACCCAGAGGTCAAGGCTATAGTGAGCTGGGATAGTGCTACTGCACTCCAGCTTGAGTGACGAAGTGAGACCCCGACTCAAAAAACCAAAACCAACCAACCAAACAAACAAAACAAAACGCACTGAGGACATGAAACGTGGCCCAACTGGGGCTCTGTTGCTCAGGTTCCTCTCTTGGAATTCCCATACACACCATCCAAAAATTCAGGAAAGGCAGTGGCCAGCCCTGTCCTGTCCTCGTGATGTTTCCACTTCATTCACTTGGCTGTGAAGGCTGTTCTGTAGAAACCTGAGTGATGAACACAAAAGCATACACTGGAGGAAACCAACAGGAAGTGCAGCGTCTGGAGGCTGGCAAGGAGTGGTCTGCCCACGCTTTGTCAGGGTGGAAGTCAGTGTGAGTGGAAGGAAACCCTTGTCAACAGGAAATTATGTTGCTCAGGGGTCTTGGAAATGGGAACAGAATGAGGACTTAGGAAAATGAATTGGGGCAGGACCATTCTCACCAAGATGAGGTTAAGTTTTACCATGGAATATATACACACTACTTTCTTACAAAAACAAAAACAAAAACAAAAACCCTTTCTCTTTTTGCTGAAGAAGATAAAAAGATGTTGGGAGCATCCATACAACAACAGTGCTGAGCTAGAATACATTCAAATGAGGAAAAATTGGATATTGATGAACTGGATTTAATTACAATGATTTGTACCTTCGTGGCCCAATATGCTGGTAGTATCATAGCTAAAGGCATTGGAATATGAGTTTCATCATAAGACTTCTCCTTTAAACATATTAGACTCTTCGTAGGTAGTACAAAAAGAGAAAGGCTTTACAAGTTACTGAAGGGAAGGGATCACAACTGAGAACACGGAGTCTCACGCGGAGAATTACAGGATTCCAAGGCCTTGGGCATTTGTAAAAGAGAAACTTCAATCTTGGGCCACCGAAATGGTGTTCAGTGGGAGAGATAAACAAATGCTAAAATGGACTTATTGTGCCGCCTTGGTGATCAGCCTTGTCCTCCTTCACCGGTACATAAGTGACTGGGTTCTCTTCCGTGGGCCAAGGACAGGGGTCCCAGGAGGCACTACAGAAAGAGTGTGCAAAAGACAAACTGAGGACCTCAAGGTCAGAAGTCAACAGAGAAGGGCTTCCTTGGCTGAGAGACAAGAAGGCCACTTGGGTGATTCGGAAGAAGAGACTGACACCTCAACTACAGATAAGGGTCCATTTGGGACAAACTTTAGTGGCATCTAAAATGACATAACTGGAGTCTGGGTTGCAAGGCCATGTTATGGGTGACACTGTGTCATGTGTAAATGAAGTCCTTCCAGTAGCAAATTCCTTTTGTTTTCCTAATAGATTCATCTCATATCAGATTCTAAGACACGAGAATGGTGACATGGGGGACAGTTTCTCCATGAAGCAGAACCCGAGACCAAGGTTTCTCCGCTACTGGCTTCCCAGAGGAGCAAGAGTGAGGGATGTGGAGAGTGAGGCAGGGGAGGAAGGGGATGCCACAAGAGGAGCTACTGCACTAGCCGCCCTTGGTATCCATGTGACTGATTGCTTGCTTGAGGCTTTAGAAAGGGCTGGGTCTCAGGAAAGTCTGCTTGATGGGAAGAGTGGGGAATAATGTATCTACGGGCTCCTGCCTCCCATTCCTTAACGGTTCCAACTCAGGGTGTTGGCTTTCCTATTCTCCCAAGTTGAGCACGCGTGGGCTTCAGAGGACTCCAGCAGCGTTTCGTATCTCACAACAACTGGCAGGCACCAGGCCATGAAGTGAGATGTACAAAAGGTGGGTGAGATGCTGTGCACTCAGACTGGGACCCACACACGGCTGGTCTTCGCAACATGGGCTGGAGTAAGGCAAAACGGCCAATGGTCCCAAAGATGGGCAGAGCCAAGAGGCTCTGAGGCAGTGCATGAGAGGCATCTGCTACAGGGAGGGGATTAGGATAGGAGACCCCCTTCTGCCATTCCCCCAGGGCCGCAGCTGCTTGGCTCCACCCAGATTTTCAGGCCAATCTTTACTTGAGAAGCTTCAGTTTAGCCCACCCTCTACCCAAATTCTCTTTGCTGAATACAGCATCAGCCTCCATGTCGGGCAGACTTGATGTCCTCTGCTGGCCATCAAGTTCTTCCCTTATGCCTAGAACCACTCTTCTTCACCTGCTCCAAGGGTGCTGACCCCCGCATACCCCTGCCTCACTGGTCAACACTCATAGCTCTGGAACTCCTCCATGCTGTCCCTTTTCTAGTACAGGGATTCAACTTGGTCTCTGTTTCAGTCACTTGACAAGTCCTCCAGACTTCCAAAGATTCCTGGATCTGAGCCTCTAACGATAAACTCAGTGCCTGGATCCCTGTCCCCCAGGACAGATCCCTTAAAGTCAGTTTATCTGTACATAAGACTCCTCATTTCTGGGTCTATGCACTTCAAGGGGCACTTAGCTTCCTCCTGAACCCTAGCCAGGACTGGAGATGGTTTTCAAATCCACACACCTGCTTTGCCCACGGGCTAGTCCCTTATGACTAGCTGGATCTGTCCACCACAATGCCCAGGTCTAAATTCCATCACTAGTCCAACCCTACACTTACCTGTCTGGCTGCCACGTCTCTACGAATCCCACACTATGAAGTCAACAGCAACTCAGGAGCTGACAGATAGTGTGTGCTTACTTAGCCTCCTGCAAGCTTCTCCCTAGGTAAAAGGTGTGCATGCCCATCTCCATGGCCAGATAGATACAGAGATGCAGACACATGCTGCTTATCACCAGGATGGTTGTGAACAAAGCCCAGGTGACCCTGCACATGGGCAAAACTGGGCTCACCAGCCTTGAAGCAGCCATAGAAAGGAAGGGGTGTTAATCAGTGGAGGCACTAGGAAATTCAACTAAGCCTGATTGCAGAGCAATGACGTTTGGTGCAGACCTAAAGGAGGGACAGGCTATAGTCTGTTACTCTCTCTCCACCTCTCTGTATATCTCTTCTCTATCCTTTCTTTCCATTTCCTCTTTAATATAATATCACGATATGGGTGGCAGGCTTGGCACCTAACGTCCTGCCCAAGGTCAGCAGCTTTCTAGTTGCAGACCTAGAATAGAGGACTTACTCTTTGACTCTGAATCCTGACCTCTAGCCTGTGTCCAAGATTCGCACAGTGTGGTCAGACTCCAAGGCCCCTGACACAGGGTCTCTCTCCTCCATGTAGGTGATGTCAGGGGACAGGCATAGAAGGAAGTAGTTCCACTTTCAATCTGCAAAGCTAAGCTTTTAGTGACTCGCCCAGGGCATCTGTGCTCCACCCACTGCCCGCAGTCACCTGGGGTAGAATCTCTGTCTTGCTCTAGTGTTTCCCTGTGATGAGATTCCTTTAGGCTTTCTTTTGTAAACTTGGCTGAGAAAGAAACAATGATGGAAGCCATTGCCAAGTCTTATCACAGCAACGTCTTTCATGCCGCACTAATAAATTTCAGAGTGCTTAATCGCTCACATTGATGGGAAGGGGGTTACATCTTTAGAAAGACTTTTTCCCCGAGGTTAATATTTCATGCTAAATCTATTCACTCTTTTGACATTTTTATGACCTGTGTACAGCAGTCTCATATGTTCGCAATAATGTTCAAATTGAAAGAATATGATGATCGCTTCACAATAGAAAAAGGTGCTCTTTGTTAAGTCAATTGTAAGCCTCTTGTTACATTTAAGACTTGAGGCCAATCAGATATTTTCCTTTTAGAGATCTGCCTCCCTTATTTTCCCAGGACTGCAGTATTTGGAGAGCCTAAAAAGAAGCTATTGACTTAGCTGAGGCTCTCAAGAGTCCATGTGTTTCTTGTCCTCTATTAAAGGTTAATTACCTTCAGACAAGAGAAGGTAATCTACTGAATTAAAAACTTTAGGAGTCTGGAATTGCTACCCTACCTTTGGACCTGACCTCGAGTTTCTGTTTAGTTGTCTAGATAAAAATGCTGTGTCTTAATGCTGAAAACACAATCAACGTGTGTCCCAGGCCACTCATAAGTTCTTTACACATGTAGTATATTGAGCTCTCACGACAACCAAGCAAGCTGGGTATTGAGATGTTCAATTCTCAGATAAAGTAACTGGGCTCAGAGAAGTTAAATGATTCATCTAAGCGTGTGGCAGCCCCCTTGACTCCCAGACAAGAACGGACCCCAATCTGTAGGAATTATCACAATGCTTTGGAGTCAGTTCAAAACCTACAGAAATCATATGTGCACTTCAGGTTAATTATTTAACCTGGCCAACTGGAATTTTTCGAAGTCTGATTGAGCCGTGAGATGTACATTCCACTCGAGGCAAAAAAAAAAAAAAAAAGCAGGCGATACAGATGACTCTCTTCTTAAATTCTACCAATATTATAATTGTTCTTGGAAATGGGGGGAGAAAAACAGCATGCACTCTTCTTGGAAATGTGCTCCTTTCCTGCGCGATGCTTTCTGAAGCCCAGCAGGCTTTCTACAGCACATGCTGACAGTAGGGCCAGGAAGGAGGGTATCTCAGTAGGAATCTAGGGACTGTGTTTCTCTTAAGGAAGACTCTGTAGGAGGAAAAACAATCTACTTCTTCCAAGGCTTTTCTCTTTCTAAGGACTCACATGGAGTTTTGAGCTCACTTTGCTATTTTTAACATGGTCCACAGGCTACCTCTAAGCCCTGACCACAATATCCCCTCTTCTCTGGAAAATATGCCCCGCCCCCCGCCACTGGAGCATGTGTTTTATGCATTGCAGTGGGGCTTTCTGCAGATTCATCCTTTCTGCACATTAGTGACTTGTCTGGGTCTAATTTAGGCCACAACACACATTGGGCAGGAACTCTTTAATTCCATGTTCTCCTCAATGTTCAGCAGATTTTGTTCACTCAACAAATGTTAAATGCCAGTAATAACTAACACCTTCTCTCTCTAAATAAAGCACTATTTTGAGACAGCATATACATGACCATTCTGATTTCATCTTTTATTTAGAGCACAGGGGGAGAAAAGCCACACACAGATTCTGTCAGCAATGCTTGAATTTCAAAGTCTAAAACTGGGTCACGGTGACGGGATGGGGATACAGGACGCTAAAGAGTCCGGAAGCACTGCAGTGATCTGGGGATGGGGACAATACAGAGCGTCTTCTGCAAGTCTTCAGGAAGGAGACAGAGTGGCAGTGGGGATGGGCACTGCATAGGGAACCTGCCACCAAGTCGGGCTTTGGGCTTGGCCACTACTGGAACCTGTGCTATGTGTAGCTAGCACCCTCACCTTTGGGAGACTCAGGAGTCAAATTAGATGTTATCTGGAAAAAGTGTCCATTCACTTAAATTATTTACTTGTTTATTTGTTTGTTTGTTCATTTATTTTAGGGACAGGGTCTTGCTCTGATGCCCAGGCTGGAGTGCAGCAGCGAGATCAGAGCTCACTGAGCCTCGAACTCCTGGGCTCAAGCCATCCGCCCTCCTCAACCTCCCAAGTAGCTAGGACTGTAGGCATGCATCACCATGCCAAACTAATTTTTTATTTTTATTTTTATTTTTATTTTGTAGAGACAGGACCTTGCTATATTGCCAGTCTGGTCGCAAGTTCCTGGCCTCAAGCAATCCTTCCACCTTGGCCTCCCAAAGTACTGGGATTACAAGCATGCCTATTCTTTTGTTGAACACACTTATTGGATACCTACTTTGTGTTAGATATGGAGAATATGAAGGTGCTCATGGTCCTCATCCTCACAGAACTTAGAATAGGGGAGATATTAATCAAATAATCTCAAAATAACTATAAGATTACAAGTGCAAAAAATGCTACAGAGAAGAGCATGCATAAGCATAGAAGAGATATTAAAAATATGTAACAAGCACCAACTAATCAGGTCTTGGTGCATGGAGGTTCCGTGTTGTGTCTGGAGGTAACTCTTTTGTGGCTGAAGGAAGTGGACTCAGGGTGGCAGCTAGTAACCAACTTGTGTGGAAATAGTTCAGTTTTTGCAACCAATGTTCTGGCTGGGCTTTGCATAAAGGCTCAATGTAGAAAGATTTGCTTTGGGCTGGAAGGGTGGTACAAGGCCTCAAGACCTAAAGAATAAGTAAGCATTAACAAGGTGAAGAGAGGAGGAAAATAATTCTAGGCATAGAGAGTGCAGCATGCGCAAAGTCCCTGTGGCAGAAGGGAGGCAAAATGTGTTCGAGGAGTTTAAAGAAATTCAGCATGGCCAGAATGCATGAAGCAATGGGGGTACCACAGGGGATAAGGTTGAGAAGTCATGCTGGATTTTGCAGGCCAGTGAAAGGATGTCAGTATTTTCCCTAAGAACAATGAAAGATTTTAAGCTGAGCATGGCATGGCCAGATTTGCACTTTTTCAAAGAACTCCGGCTGCCGTGGAGAGCAGAGACAGCAGTGGGGCAGTTGCAAGGCTGCAGCAGCCACCCAGGGGAGTGTTTGGTGACTCAGAGTAGAATGATGAGGGTGGAAAGAGAATACAGTTTCATACTTGCTGAATTTGGTAGATGATGGTCATTCACTGAGATAGGAATCACTTGAGCAGGCCCGAGGCATGTTGGTGATGGCAGCTGGGGGGTAGGAGAGGAGCCGACTGTGTGGAGATGGAGGGGCCTCTGTCATCTCCAAGGTGAGACATGACTGGACCAGAGCAGCTTTTCCCAATGGCAACATCTTACATTGAGATAACACACTAACTAGATAACACACTAACTACAACACAGGAAATTGACACTGGCACCTTGCAATTAACTTAACTACAGACCTTAATCAGATTACAGTAAGAGCAACTTTGATGGAGTCATGGAGCCAGAAGTCAAAACAGAGTGGACTAGGCAGGGCGTGGGAGGGAAGACAATAGAGTTCGTGTGGATGGATAATATTTATTGCATTCTACTCTGTGCCAGGCACGATGCCAGACACTGGGCACATTGTGGAGCCCTGTAGGAAACCTTCACATCCACAGGATCTGGACAAAGAATCTGGGGAAAGGGAGACTGAGAATAGCAGGCTACCTCTGGCAGTGGGCACCGGCATCAGAGGCCACAGGGGCTGGGGACCAAGGACTCTCTAGTGGTATAGTCATTGAGGACATTCAATCCCTGGCAGTGACAGGAGAAAATATGCTCATATAGTGACAGACGCATCAAGGCTCTTCCTTCAGGACAGATTTTCTGGGGAGTCTGTTATCTCAGTGCTTCTCAGATCTTACAGACTATTAATAGCAGAGAACCTTTCTGAAGTGGAGCCCAAAACATTTTACAGCGACTGCGTTTTCTGATTGAACTACAGAAAGAACTCTAGCTAGGCAGTTGGAGTAAGATATACCCAACAAGCCCATTTCACAGATGGAGACACTGAATCACATGCTCCAGGGGAGCTCCCATCATCCTACCCATTACATAGCAAGGTCTTCCCCGGAACACAAAATTCTGACTTGTTGACACTCTCTCTCAGAAATCCTGCGTTTCCCTGGATCTCAAGGAAGATTCCATTGGGCCATATAAGTAGTCACCACTTCCCATGAAAGTCTGGTCACTCTCTTCTTTCCAATAACACCCAAGTTGGCTACCCCCAGGTGTCGAGCAGCCAACAATTTCATAGAACACGTTTTATATTTGTCTCTCATTCCAACTGGTGGATGGCCAACAAAATAATTAAATATACAAAACCTTGAAGAGCAGATTTTACTGCTGATTCACATGGCAGCGCCTACCCCACTGGGGAGGAAGTCAGAGGAGGAGGAGACCCTGGTGGGAGGTGGCAGGGGGACTTGGATCCTCGTGGGCTGGGGCCACGGAAGCCCTCCCCTGGACAGGTGCCTTCAGGCAGGTGCGCTTCTGGGAGGTCTCCCCTCTCTCTCCCTCATTCCATCTCTCTAGGGCGGCCTTTAAAGAGCACTGGCTCCCCGTGTGAGAGGAGCTGGAAGGGGACGCTGGCCCTGCATACTAATTGGCCGACTTTAATGACTTTTCATCCCCTCCCTCCTGCAGCCACAATCCCATCTTCCGAAATCGCCTGCTCCAGGCGGAGGAGGCTCGCTGCCATGGCAACCGAGCCTTCCAAAGCTGGGAAACTCACCATAGAGATGTAGGGAGAAAAATTCCACTGGTGAATTTCCAAAGAAGAAGAGCTCCAAGGGGGAGGGAGAGGGAGGGAAATGATTTGGGGGAATGCTGCTGTTACAGACAGGGCACTTCCCTAATTGAGAGACGGGTCACACAATAAAATGTCCCTCCAGACACAGTAGCCTGCAGAGATAATGCCTGGGGGGGGGAGGAGTCAGGCCTGGCACTGTGAGACCTCATCTGCATATGCTAATGTTCATATCACCTCATCCACGAGGTGCCCAGCACAGACACATGGAGGGTAGGAATATGTCCGCAATGTCCTTGTCTCGTTAATAAGAGACTACCTATGTACTCAGTAAAACAGGCGACAGAGATCGAATGCACTCTGATCAACATGTGAACCTGGTCACTCAGGGCAAAAACAAATTACTGTTTTTGCTCTGCTAAAAATAAATCATATTTGAAACACAGTTAAACCTCCTTTGAAAAAGAGAGGGAATATATTCAATATAACGTGTGTGCTTCCCAACCAAACTGCTTCATGAGAGGGGCGATGCCGTCCAGGTATGCTTGCTGGCCAATGTGCTCAGAGGCAGCCTGCTGCCACCTAATGTGACCCGTGGTTTTTGATGTTGCTATGGGAGAAAGATGCCAGGCCCCCGGAGCCAGACCCCTGGAGCTCGGAACCTTTGTATCCTCTTTAATAACTGTCATAGGACAAAGAAGAAATAGTAAGGAAGGAGTGATGATCCTCTGTAATTTGGGGGTGGGAGGGAGCTCAGTATTGTCCTTTCCAAAATACTTTAATTCCTCTCCCCTCCGTTCTTCAGGGCTCCCCTCCAGGTCCCTTTTCTTCCTGTTGCTAAAACAAGGCAGTGCTTCTTGCGTCAGGCGACCATGGCATCGCATCGTTTCTGAAACACCCCAGTGTTAAGTAGCTGGCGCACGTAACGTCAAAGGAGTGTTTGGTTCTCAAAACCAAAGCAAACACACACACAAATGTTCTCTTTGGAACCAACGTGGGAGCGTTTCTAAAGGCTGACCGCAATGTTTCTGACAGTTCCCTTCACTCAAAGGAATGGGCAAATTCCACCGTGTCTTTATCTGCGCCTGACAACGCACAGAGACAAGCCAGGGCTGGGAGCTTGCTTAAGATCCAAGTCAGGAAACCCTCAGAGTAAGAGAGTGCCTGGGCTTGGAGAATGAATACGAACCACACAAAATGGGAGGCAATTGGTTTTCAGATGGAGCAATCGGTACACAGAAAAGCCTTATTCGTTCCTTTTTAGTAAGATGCACTCCAATGTCACATTCACCTTTTCTCCTCTGATGTCGTTTTTGACACAAAGACTTTGTGACATGCTTGACTCCCAAGCCTTGGCTCTCAACGTGACATTTGACAAATCTTTCATTCATTTCTTTTCAACAAATATTTATTGAACAAACTCTGCTAGGTGCCTGGGATACAAAGATGAATATCCGCCTGGCCTTCTTTGAGAGGCTATTGGAGATAATAACAGTCTCCCACTTTTGCAGACAACTTCCAGTTTCCAAAGCATTTCATCTAATTTAATCCTCAGGGCCAGTCTGTCAGCGTGGAGATAAAGCCCGTGCTGCCTGAGCAAGGAGTGGAAGGCAGAAAACCCCCGACAATAGATGCCACCCATGTTGAGATGTGGTCCTTGTTATTACCAACTCACCTAGGAAATGTAGGAGCTAAAACTGTATGTTCTCTGGGTACATGGGAACAGCCTGGCTGGGTTTGAAGAACCTCTCAGGAGATTAAATAAGTTAGGCTTCAAAGAAATTTTTGAAAGTGAGGACACTTTACTCAGAAAAAGAACTGGCTTTACTTTCCACAAAGCCTACAAGAAAGACTTTCAAAGCAATGGCTCGGTGAGGCTAAAAAACAACAACAGAAAAAGAATACTGGACAAGAAGCTAGGAGCTTTATGGCCAGGTTCTGCTCTGTGGTTTTTGGAAAATGAGAAAATTGGGCCAGATTACTTCCAAGCTGCAGGTAAAAAATTCTGCATGATTTACTGAGTAGGCCTGTTGTTTTGCAGTTCCTGAAAAAAGTAGGATCAGTTTCAGTTTTAAAAAATGCAATTGGTTCTTACTTATAAAGGCATTCATTTAATTATCACAATCAGGATGGGATGTCAAAAACAAAATAGCATTTCCAATGGCCACTTATTTTAAGGTCATCTCTTACGTGTATCATGAGAATTACAAAGATGGAAGTATAATATTTGAAACAAAATAGACACTCCATAAATAGTTGCTTGATAAATATATAAAGATATGGAAGAATGAATGAATAAAGAACAGATGGCTTTAGGGAGCAAAGAATAGAATTCTGAAGTAGTGACAAATTAGAGAATACAAAGGAATATTTTTCTGAGAAGAGCAGTGAAGTATCTAGTGCCCCCCCCCAAAAAGCCATATGACCCAAAAATAAAACCGGTTTGTGGGGTGGGGTGGGGTGGCGTGGGCAGATCTGGCTACTTTAGTCCTACTATTCTTAAGGTTAGTTTGAGGATTTGCTGCTCAAACTAGCAGAGGCGCCTTGCCTGAGTCACCTGTGTTCTCTGATTCTAGATATTTGCCTTTGAAAGATGAGGTTGCTCCTCTTCTACCTTCAAGGATAGAATGATTCTGTGGGAGCCGGGCTCAGTGGCTCAGCCTGTAATCCCGCGCCTTGGGAGGCTGAGGTGAGTGGATTGCCTGAGCCCGCGGGTTCGAGACCCGCCTGGGCAACTTGGCGAGACTTCATCTCTACAATAAATCAAAAAATTAGCCGGGCGTGGTAGCGCGCGCCTGTAGTTCCAGCTACTTGGAAGGCTGAGGCAGAAGGATCGCCGGAGCCCAGCGGGTCGAGGCTGCAGTGGCCGGGAGCAGCCACTGCACTCCAGTCTGGGCGACAGAGTGAGACTCCAACTCAAAAAAAAAAAAAAAAAAAGAATAATTCTGTGCAGATCCTAGTATCAGATTTAAACCCAGAGTCCCAGTTTGCATCAAAGTTATTTGCCATCTTCTGTCATTTGATGGCGTCACATAAGCCACTTCCGCTAGCCTCAGCTCCTTGGAGTTTTGGCCTGTAGGCTCGCTCAGTGACAGTGACTCCAAGGCCAGGCCCCTGCTGTACAGGTGCATAGTGGCACTAACTCCTCCACGAGCTGCCTGCCTTCCAAGGCCCTTCCTATATCACCTGCCATCACCAGATCGAAGTAAAACAGTTTCCCCCTCATGATAACCCAGGTTCTCCATTCAAGGAGCTCAGGCTTATTTAGGGCGTCATGTTGACCCTTTGAGCATGCATGCAGCAGCAGACAGATTTCCCTGAATTCACCCTCACTGGATCAAGGCCCCATGACAAAGTTGTCTAAGATTCTCTACTGCAGCGGTTCTCAACCATGATGGGAGAATTGCCTCAGTCTTTGGGAAGACGTGAATGAGTGCTTGAGTGAGTGAGTGTGTGTGGGAATGAGCTGAAGTTTATAGATTAAGTTCCCAGGGTGATCCTGATTCATATTTTCTCATCTCCCACCCCTTAAGAACCCTGGTTTTACATAATATCACCTTAATCCCTTAGACAAATATTCAAGGACTTCACACTTTCTAGACTTTTCTTTCACCAAAGAAGCTCTTGGTTCTGCCCATCCGGACATAGGAATCTGGCTTCGGCCCTCGCCCGGGCCTCTGCTTGCTGTGGCTGCATTTCCTGGTAAAATGCACTCTAGAACCTGTCATGTCACAAATATCCTTCAAGACATAGCTCAAATTTCTTTAAGATATATAGTTCAGTTCAAGCTCATTCTACAATAACATCCAACCCACAAGGGCATCCAGCATTTAAATCAGGTTAAAAAGTCTTCTAAGCCAGGCTCGGTGGCTCAGCCTGTAATCCCGCGCCTTTGGGAGGCTGAGGTGAGTGGATTGCCTGAGCCCGCGGGTTCGAGACCTGCTTGGGCAACTTGGCGAGACCTCATCTCTACAATAAATCAAAAAATTAGCCAGGCGTGGTAGCGCGTGCCTGTAGTTCCAGCTACTCGGAAGGCGGAGGCGGAAGGATCGCCGGAGCCCAGCAGGTCGAGGCTGCAGTGGCCGGGAGCGGCCACTGCACTCCAGTCTGGGCGACAGAATGAGACTCCAACTCAAAAAAAAAAAAAAAGTCTAAGGTGGCAAACATATTGGGTGCAAATCTGTATCCCCCCACAGTGCCCCAAAGGGGCTAAACACTTATTGATTGATGAGTATTAAATAAAATACTGATGATTTTAAGGAAGTAATTGCAGATTTAAGGACTGAATAAGCAATTTACAACTTTGAAGTATAGGCAAATATACATATACATATATATATACATATATATAAAATTTAGTAATTATATTAGCTCATTAATATCATTAACTAGCTAATATCATTAATTATGTGTAGACTAAAATCGTAAAGAAAATGCAATAAAAGTTCAAAAGTCCCACCATTAAAATTCTTTTCTTAAGAATAAATTAGAATTCTGTATTTTCTGCATCCTAAGAATAATTTAGCGGTGGTAAGTAAAACAATCAAGAGGAAGCTATTTAAAGAGAATATTGGAAGTAGTTAATTCTCCTCACGTGTGCCATTGCTTGCTTAGTGCTTCTGCTAAGAAAAATAACTTTTAAATTGTTCAACTTGGTCTTATGGATTTTTTCCATTCTTTATGCTTCACTACTCTTTGATTCCTCAAAAATGTATCATCGAGCTTTAAACTTTTTGTGAGGCTAGGAGAGAGACATAAAGGAAAGGAAAAAGTTTTAAGTAACAGCAGGAGAGAAATAGTTACTTGCTGCTTTTCTCAAGGACTGGTGGTAATCTCTGTGCACCAACTGAAGAATACTATTTGCATTTTCCTGACTTTAAAACATGCAGCTGGGTTGACTATCCCTTTTTATAAAACAACCCATGCACCCGAGTCATCTAAATGTCATCATGGTTCATTTCTCCTTTGTCCATCCAAACCAATTCCCGACCAGAATTGATAAGGGCTAGCTAATGTTACCAATGAACATAAAATTGTAATAATGCCCTTTTGGTGGGGTAGTAGGCTACAAGGCTGAACTTCCTAACAATTTCCTTTCACTTTGACATATTACATTGGGTCGATTTGAGTCTTAAATGCTTACTTCTTCAAATCAAAAGATAGCAAACTTGGGATCCCATTTACAGCAGAAAAAGTGACTGTCCTCCTCACGTGCATCAGAAACAGCCCCAGCTCATGGACTTCACATATCCTCAGTGAGGCATCAGTGTTTCAAAGCCCACTTAGAAAGCAGTCTGTTCTAATCTAGAGGATACTTTTGCATGTTTGTAGATTACGTCAGAAGATCCTAAGTAGAGCGGTTTAACTGAAATCACCTTTCTGGACTTCAACACATGATATGCAATGGTGGGTTCCCCAATTATGGTCTCTAGCCCACTCTTCTGTCTCCTTCTCTGCTTCCTTACTTTCTCTCCACCTCTTTTGCCTACTCTCTCTGACAATATATCAAATAGTTTCACTAGATCTAAAGGAACGAAGTCTACCAACAAGAGAGATGCATAAACAACCATAAAACTGTTTGATACAGTAAGGTGGCAAAAATGGTTTCAGTTGTGACTGGAGCAATCCCTTTAGAGAATTACAATCAAACAGTCTGCACTGGGGAGGGTTTCAGACTCTCACAATTTGTATGGGTTTTCAAACTCTGGGAGGTTGTTCTACAAAGAACACAGAGCACATCAATGTGTTATAAAGTTCCAGTTGCATGAATCTGCTCATTAGAAATTCAGAGTCCTGGAGAGCAGTTCCTCTCAGTCCACCTTGTCCCCTCCTATATCTTCTCCTTGTTTTTTCCCTCTTTTCCTCCCTTTCTGGCTTTATAATTCATCTCTGAAATGGCAGCAGAAAAACAGCAAAATACCTAATAGTCCTACTTCTTAATTAAACTTCGTGCTCCTTGAAGGCGTGTCTTATTTGTCTTAACACAAGCCGTAATAAATGTTGGCTGACTTAATGAAAGTTTCCTTTGCCTACACAGATGCTGGCAAGAACATTACTTCTACGTAAGTAAATCTTGCACCTTAAAATCTTGAACTTTATCTGAAATTATGCTTAACCAATTCAAGGAGAATAGAGCTCATTCTTCAGAAAGATACCACAATGACATTTTCCATATTTACACCGACACAAAGATTAACCAGTGGGTAGATATCATTTTTAATAAGTTAATTGCATAGCATTTTGGCAGAGGGATGGTTAAAACCATAGACTGTACAAGGAATACTGTCCAAGTTCAAATCCTGGCTCTCAACATTGATTGATGGTATGAACGTAGACAGAGCTTCTTTGTCTTTTCATGGAATTGTTGGGTAGATTTCATCAATAGCCCCTATAATGTGCTCAGAGGGGTTTGTCCTTAGTGAGATTCAGTGTTAGCCACACCAGCCAACTGATCATATTGCCTTCAAACAGAGATACAAATTGTAAGGTTTCAGAAGGGGCAACTTCATTTTGTTTCCATCGTGGAAAAAGGACACTAAAATAATGTCAAGGGACTGGTTAAGATCTGACTAGCTGTCCCCCATGTGACTGATTTATCCAAATAAAGATAATATATAAGCAAAGGGCTTGGCTGCTTCTGCAAACACCCTTCCTAGGACAGATAAGTGATTTTCTAAATCTCCTTTTCCTAAGAAGATACAGTCTTATATCCATAGCTTAATCAAAGGCATTTCTTTGACAGGAAGGCAAAGTCATGCTCTTCACTTATAATAATAGCAGCAACTCTACTGTTTTACTGTTTAATATATTAATACAGTTTAAAGCTTTTGTAATGCATGTTCTTTTATTTGATCTTCATAACAACGTGCTGAAGATACAGGAGGAAGACAACAACAAAATGTAATGAAGATGTGAAGAAGCTTTTCTTTAGCAACACAATAAATTAGCGGCAAAGATAAGACAGGAACGTAGTGCTCCTGACTCCATCAGCAAGCTCTTTCTAGTTTATACACGAGCTACTTCTTTATGAACTATGGTTAATTGTTAAAAATCTGAGATTTTTTTTTTTTTTTTGCCATATCATACAGAAGTAGTGGGTCTCAGGCCAGCAATGTTGGCTGGTCCTGAGAACTTGTTAGAAGTGCTAATTCTCTTTACATCCCATCACGTAATTTGAAAGAGGGGGTGGTCAAACAACCAGTTTTCCACACTTGGCAGTGGAAATCTGAATTTTTACAGGAAAATCATACAAATATAATTTCACTGGGATTGAGGGTCCTACAGCTTAGGTCACTTTTTACACTAACTCAGATTTGAAATTGAGGCACTCCTTTGATCCCTGAGCTCTTCAAATGTTTGTCATCTGTTTTCTTAGTGGTCTTAGAGAAATAAAAATGTAAATGACCTCAATTTCCATAACTGGAAGAAGCTCAAGGGTTCAAAGAGAGTTGCTTATAGTAAGAGGAAGGATTACAAAAATTCTGAAGGCCTGAATTAGCCGAGAAAACTTCCTGATGGAAGCCTTGACTGCTGTCCTTCAAGATGCTTTGTGTGTGTGTGTGTGTGTGTGTGTTGGAGTCTCACTCCGTCGCCCAGACGGGAGTGCAGTGGCCGCTCCCGGCCACCGCAGCCTCGACCTGCTGGGCTCCAGCGATCCTTCCGCCTCAGCCTTCCAAGTAGCTGGAACTACAGGCGCTCTACCACGCCGGCTAATTTTTTGATTTATTGTAGAGATGAGGTCTCGCCCAGTTGCCCAGGAGGGTCTCGAACCCGCGGGCTCAGGCAATCCACTCACCTCAGCCTCCCAAGGCGCGAGATTACAGGCTGAGCCACGGAGCCCGGCTCAAGATGCTTTTCAAAGAACAGCAGGTGCTCTTCGGTTTTGTCCTGGATGCTGATTCCAGAACAGAGCCTGTGTTTAATTGGTTCATATTTCACTGTCTGCTGCCTCTTTCTCCATCAATCTTACCTTGGGATCATTACACTTTCTGGGAACCGTGGGAACAAAACTGATTATAAACTTAAAGGACAGCAATTTGGTATAAGATGCTGTCAAAGGGCAAGTAGGTAGTAATTTTTAAGACTAGAACTAGGACACTTGAGGGGTCTTTTTTTTTTTCTCAGCTCATACATCTGCAAAATGACCTCATGACCAAGACCTGTTTTGGAAGGGTCAGATTATTAAGTGTCCATTCTCACTTCCCTAGCTTTACTTCACCCAACCAGAGTGGAGAAAGGAATAAGTGATACAGGAGAAGAAAATATTAGCCATAGCTCTGAAAAAGAAAAGCCACAGAGTCTGCTGAATTACATATTGTCTATCCTGTTTGATAAATGATCACACAACATGATATTTTGTCTACATGTCTTTGTGGAATGAAAATTAACTTAGGATATGTTATATCTTTAGAGCTATTTTTAAGTCAAAGCACGTGAGTTTCTTCCTTTAAAACAAATGGATGTCAAACAGTTGCCATCTATATATTGGAGGAGAGTTTGTCACCCTTCATTCTTATTCCACTCTATGGAATGTGTACAACAGTGTAATCTTGTCATGGCACATTGGTTTGTAGGTAAGAGCTCTGAAGGGACCAAGACAAACCTAAATGAAGACATTGGGACAGAGGTCAAGGTGGGTCTTAGAACAGTTTAAGGATCCCTGTGACAGTGAAGTCAGTATACAGAGGAGAGAGTCACTTAGCTATCACATGGACTTAAATCAGATGCCTCCTCTTGACCACAAAGGCTACTAGCAATCTAGAAGAGATGTCCGGGCCAGGAGATCCCAGTGCTGCCACAAATCCGTGAGTGACACAGACCAGCTGGTAAATCTGTTTCTTTATCAGAACCACCGATAATTTAGAGTCAAGGGCCTGGTGAGAAAAATGCCTGTCCAATCCTGCTTTGCTAGTCCTCAGTCATCAAGAACCACCCAGGTAACCTGACATGTGCCCTCTTGGGGGTGGCAGTAGATGAGTTTCCTAAAAGCAACCCTGAATAAGGGCCACCAAACTCACTCCCCTCCCTGAATCGGTAATACTGGCATCTAATACTGAAACATTGCTCCATGGAGATGTGCAATACATAATTCAACCCAATAAAAAGGAAAACTGGTATTGTATGATAGCACCAAGGAATGGCAGAATATTCGTAAATAGTTTACATTTTCATTCATCAGAATGCCTATGCAGTAATAAAAGTGCTGGGTAAAAACTCAGAAATTATATCCCTTGGTCAGTTATTCTACATGATACTAATCCATCAGCTGGATTGATACCCATTTCCCCATTGAATCATCTAATTTCTTGGCTAAACCAATTTAATTATCTTGCCTACATAGACTTAGCATTTGAATAATCAATAAAAACCTAGAAACTATCATTTTAGATGTTAAACTACTAAGTGATTCAAAACACAGGCATTTTAAAACAATTTTCTTTCTAAATCTCTTTCCTTTTTATCCTGTGGACATAATAACCAAAGTAAGATGTTGTTTTTTTAGAAAAATATAAGTATTCCATGTATGAAGAAAAAAGACATGGGAGTATCATGCTTTCTTTGACTTCAGAAGATGATGAAAAAATCATGAGGTTCCAATTATTATAAAATGTGAATGATGGGTTAAATAAACTATATTTTGCTTCCAAAATAAAATGAAAAACAATAGATTAGGAATACTATTTGCTTAATTATACATACATGAGTAATTATACACATACATATATATGTACTTATTTTTTAAAGGAATGATTCACATGTGAGAAAAAAATATCAAGACTTCAAAAGTTAAATGTTGAAAGCACACAGGCAGAAAATCTAGATAAGAGAAAATAAGAATGGGTTCCAAAATGGGGGAACTAGTTGATTTTACCATTTGTTCTTTTTGCCTTGCTGTGAAGGCATCCCCTAAATGTATATAAAACCTGGCATGTGTGTCTGAAGAATTTGTTTTGGACGACCTGCTCTCTTGTAGTCTGACCGACTCAACCTTGTTTTTCTCCTCCCAGGTTCTTTATTTACTTCTTTTCTGAGGTTCATGTTCAATATCACAAACTTGGATGCTGTATTTTGGACACATTATCTGAGCCCAAACTGGCATACCCACTTCAGACGTGGTTCCCAAATTCATCCTCTGTGGTTTGTACTGCAATGGTGGGTAGGGACCTCTTTAGCTTTTAACTTCCTGCCTTGGCCCCAGAGGAACTTATCAAAAGTCAGAGGGACAGAGATGATGTACCAATAACCAAAGGACTCCAGATTCACCCCGGGGGACAGTGTTTTATTTAGAAATTTATAAAACTTTTCATTTAATCACCACTCTTGTCAGGGCTAGATGCAACTGAGATACCCAGGAATTAGTAGTTAGTAATTTTCATATGTTGATATATTCTATGCAACTATTTTTAAAGCAGGACAACAATTTAGCTTAAAAATCATAGTAATGTTCATATTCTTCAAGCCTATAGTTCACTGCTAGAAACTTAAGTAAAGAATTCAAAAAGAGAAAATGTTCCTACATAAAATCATGCTTTCTGTACATTTAAAACAGAAATATCCCCAAAAGTCCAACAACAGGAAACGATTAGGCTAATTATGGTAACTCAACTGGAAGAAATATTATTTAGCCATCATTCATTGTTACAAGAAGTATCACTCTTTGTTACAAGAAAAATGTTTATAATAAAAGACCAGGCAGTAAAAACTGCAAGTTTGAGGTGAGTAGAGGCATGCCTTGGAGATTTCACAGGTTCTGTTCCAGATCATTGCAATAACAAGAATCACATAAATTTGTTAGTTTTCCCATGCATATAAAAGTTGCATTTACACTATACTGTAGCTTATCAAGTTTATCAATTGTACAACAGCATTATGTCTAAAAAGCAATGTATACACATTAATTAAAAACACTTTTTTACTAAAAAATGCTAACAATCGTCTGACCTTCAGTGAGTAATAATCTTTTTTGCTGGTGGAGGTTCTTGCCTTGATGTTGATGGCTGCTGACTGATCAGGGTGGTGATTGCTGAAGGTTGGGGTGACTGTGGCAATTTTTAAAAACAAGACAACAATGAAGTTTACTGCATGGATTGACTCTTCTTTTCATGAAAGATTTCTCTGTAACATATGATGCTGTTTGATAACATCTTACCTACAGTAGAAATGCTTTCAAAATTGGAGTCAATCCTCTTAAATACTGTTGATGTTATATCAACTAAGTTTATGTAATATTCTAAATTACTTGTTGTCATTTTAACAATGTTCATGACATCTTCACTGGAATTAGATTTCATCTCAAGAAAGCACTTTCTTTGCTCATCCATAAGAAATAACTCTTAATCTGTTAAAGTTTTATCATGAAATTGCAGCAATTCAGTCATGTCTTCAGCCTCCATTTCTAATTCCAGTCCTCTTGGTATTTTCACCACATCTTCATTGACTTTCTCCACTGAAGTCTTGAACCCCTCAAAGTCGTTCAAGAGGGTTAGAATCAACTTCTTCCAAATGCCTGTTAATGCTGATATTTTGACCTCCTATCATGAATCACGAATGTTCTTAATGACACCTAGAATGAGAACTCTTTTCCAAAAGGTTTTCAGTTTACTTTGCCCAGATCCCTCAGAATGACCACTATCTATGGCAGCTAAGACTTATAAAATATATTTCTCAAATAATCAAACTTGAATATAAAGATTACTCCTTGATCCATGGACTGAAGAATGACTATTGTTGGCATGAAAACAACATTAATCTCCTTGTACTTCTCCATGACAGCTGTTGGGTGACCAGGTGTATCGTCAACGAGCAGTAATATTTTGAAAGGAATCTTTTTTTTCCTGAGCAGTATGTCTCAATAGTTGGCTTGAAATATTCAGGAAACCATGTTGTAAACAGGTGTGCAATCATCCAGGCTTTGTTATTCCTTTTATAGAGTACCAGCAGAGTAGATTTTGCATAATTCTTAAGGGCCCGAGGATTTTTGAAATGGCAAATGGGCATTGGCTTCCACTTAAAAGCACCATCCGCATTAGCCCCTGAAAAGAGGGTCAGCCTGTCACTTGAAGCTGTGAAATCAGGCATTGACTTGTCCTCTCTAGCTAGGGGAGCCCTACCTGGCATCTCCTTCCAATATAAGGTTGTTTTGTCTATGCTGAAAACTTGTTGTTTAGTGCAGCCATCTTCACCAATGATCTTAGTTCGATCTTCTGGATAACTTGCTGCAGCTTCTACATTAGTTCACCTTGCACTTTAATGTTATGGAAGTGGCTTTGTTCCTTAAACTTCATGAAGCAACCTCTGCGAGACTTACACTTTTTTTCTACAGCCTCCTTCCCTCTCTCAGACTTCATAAAGAGATTTGAGCCTTTCTGTGAGTATTGCTTTGGCTTAAGGAAATGTTGTGGCTGGTTTGATCTTGTATCTAGGCCTTGATATCAGCAAAAGGCTGTTTAGATTTCTTATCATTCGTGTAGTCACTGAAGCAGCACCTTTGATTTCCTTCAAGAACTTTTCTCTTTGCATTCACAACTTAGCTGACTGTTGGAGCAAGAGACCTGGCTTTCTGCCTCTCTTAGCTTTTGGCATGCCGTCCTCACTAAGGTGAGTAATGTCCAGCTTCTGATTTAAAGCAATAGACGAGCGACTCTTCCTATCACTTGAACACTTAGAGGCCACTGTAGGGTAATTATTTGGCCAAATTCCAATATTGGTGTGTGTCAGGGAAGAGAAGCCCAAGAAGAAGGAGAGAGATGAGAAAGGTCAGTCAGCGGAACCGTCAGAACACATACAACATTTATTAAGTTCTCTGTCTTCTATGGGTACAGTTTGTGGCGCCATAAAACAATTACAATAGTAACATCAAAGAACACTGAACACAGATTCCTGCCACAGATAGAACAATAATGAAAAAGTCTGAGATATTGCGAGAATTACCGAAATGTAACACAGAGACTCGAAGAGAGCACATGCTGTTAGAAAAATGGTGTGATAGACTTTCTCGACACAGAGTTGCCACAAATCTTCAATCTGGAAAAAATTCAATATCTGAAAAGCACAATAAAACAAGGTGTGCGTGCACAGCTAAGGAATGTGCTTGTGCGTGTATATGCATATAGTGTATATGCAGTAGAGCTTCGTTGTTTGCCGATTCTTTATTTGCAAACTTGCCTACTCCCTAAAATTTTTTTTAAACACCAAAATCAACACTCATGTTGCTTTCTCAGTCATCCACTGCCATGTGCAGAGAAGTAAAACATTTGAGTCCTCTGAATTGCGCGTTTCCAGGGAAGGTGGAATAAGGCAACACCCCACCTTCTTGTTTCAACTGCCACACTGTAAGTCGAAGCATTCTTTTTGCTGGCTATTTTGTACCACACTTTTTGTATTTTTGTGCTTTTTGCCGGTGACTTCCGTTGCAGATGGTTCCCAGACATAGCGCTGAAGTGTTGAATGGTCTCCCAAAGTGCAAGACGTCTGTACCGTGCCTTATGGAGAAGACACGTGTGTCATATGAGCTTTATTCAGGCATGAGTATTTCCAGGTTGTTGGCCCTGAGTTCAACGCTAGCGAATATATATTAAATAAGGTATTTCTAAACAGAAACACAAATAAAACAAGGCTGTGTATTGAACAGTTGACGAAAATGTTGTGACCAGAGTTTACAGAAGCCAAACCCAGTTATTTCCCCTAGGAGCCGTGGTTCAGGATTTGCTAATTCAGTGGTTGCGGTGATTTTATAGACTTTATGGAATATAACTACTGTGAATAATAAGAATGTATATTGTATCTATCCCTTGCTACACATATTATATCTGTATCTACATAGACACAAAAAAACTACAAGAGAGTAGTGTGTATAAATCCATAAATATGCAATTGTGAATTTAGGGATGATTTAATTTCCTCTTTGAATTTCAAAAGTGTTTTTAATAACATTGCCTTCACCATGAAAACATTTAAAATGGACAAAAGCCAAAGAAACCCTGCTGATTGCTAACAGAGTTTACTAGTCATATGTATGGCTGTTTTGGGATTAGGGGCCTTCATACCTCTGTCAAACAGAGTAGGTTGGCCAGCACCTACCCCTCATGTCCATTCCCAGATGATCTGTGAAATCACCTGACCTCACAGTGTTTTAATTGGCTCTACTAAGAAGTAAGAATAATATCAGACCTTGCATGAATGTATAAATTAAAATCTAGCAATACATTTCCTCGGGAGATATTTTGATTGTCTTAGGCTTCTAGCACTGAGGTATTTCAGTGTCTGCTCTAAATTGTTACTTGGCGCTATGTACGGAATTATGTCCTACGTTCAAGTCCTAACTCCCCATGTGACTGTATTGCAGATAAAGCCTTTAAGGAGGTGATTAAAGTTAAATGAGGCCATAATGTGAAGCTCTGTTCTAACAGAACTGAAGTCTTTATAAAAGAGAAAAAGACACCAGAGCTTTCTCTCTGTCACATGAGGACACACAGTAGGGTAGCCATCTGCAAGTCAGAAAAAGAGCCTTCACCAAAACCCAACCATGCTCACACTCCGATCTCGGACTTAAAGCCTCCAGAACTGTGAAAAAAGTAAAGATCTGTTGACTAAGCCACCCAATTTATGGCATTTTGTTGTGGCAGCTTAGCTGACTAATACATTGCCCTCTGACTTCCCATTGTGTTTGAGGACAGGATTTGGGTATAGAGTCATCGCAGGCTGGATGCATCCTTCCACCAAAAGGCAGGGCTCTTGTCAGGAAACCCTCTCTGGGTAGCTACCCTTCCTGTGTCAGGTAACCACTCCCTCCATTTTTCCCTACACACCAACGGGGTGCAGGGGCCTACACTATCCCTTGTGTTTCCCTAAAACTTAGCTATTCCTTTGTTCACAGTCCTGTTTTCCAAATTTGTTTCTATTACACAATTTCAGTGTGCCACATATTTTCTACCAAGACTCTGAAAGAATCTAACAAAACATGAGAATTGCTAAAAAAGATTATCTTAAATGTATGATGACAAGTCCAAATACTGTTACATTGATAGAGCGACAGAGATCGAGAATTCTTCATTCACTGGCAATAATGTCACATCCTCAGGGCCACCCGGGTCATCACAAGTGGGATCAGCATGAGTTAGCAGCTGCAGCACTGCCTGTGCAACTTGCCTTGTGACGACAAATAATGGCAGCGTGGTGGTCAAAGTGAAACTCCCTTCAGTCTTCCTAGAGCAAAACCTATTAATATTACATTTTTCTTCCCATACTCTATGAATCAGACCTTCCGCAACCTCTGATTCCATTTTTGTTTTGCCACATCTTTTTCTCCATCTTGGTTCCATTCGCTGAAAAGTGTCCATTGTTCTAGGGGTCAGGAAAAAGGGGCAGGGGGAGTGCTTGTTTAGAAATGATTGCCTAGCAACCCATCTTCCTTATTCCAAGGACAGAGGCCATTTGCATTTTGAGGAAAGAAGGGGAAAAAAAAGCTCCACTTCTCATGAGTCCTAGGGTGAGAATGTCTTTCTGACCACTCCTCAAAGGAACCTTCCTTCCTCTGAGAACTCCCCCTGGGTGGCCATTCTTTGCCTGCAGCAGCCTGTGTCTGCTTCCCTGGGGGAGGGTACCGCCTTCCAAGGTGCTCCCAGAGCCACTGAGGGCAGTGAGTGTCTCCTGGCACCGCCAAGCTGCAGCCCCTGGCGGCACAAGGACAGGGTTCAGAACATCCTGATCTCATTCAAGTGGGCATTTCTTTCCCACACTGTTCTTTCCTTTTGCGGCTTACTGCCCTGGAAATGTGCCACGCCCAGGGGGATGTCCAGGCCCGTTCCCCTTAACCCACAAACTGCTGGTGACTTCATTGAGCCTGCTTACGGAACATTGAAGCTGTCCGGGACATGGAAAAGGGAGGAGACATAAACCTTTCCTTGAAAGTTCTTAGGTGACCTACAAAAAGTGGAAACCAAAGGAAGACAGACTGTTCTCCGGATCATTTGAGAGACTGAACTGGGCTGGTATTTGGGAAAATCACTATTCCAAACTAGAGGCCTCTGACCCAAAACATCTAATGTGCCATGATGCGCAGTCTCCAGGTTGGACGAAGAAAGTATGTTTCTCTTCTAAGGGAGGGATGGAGCGTAAAAAGATAGAAGTTCTTCTTATTTTATGACTTAAAAAGATAAAGAAAACTCTTGGGTTCTCTGGCTTCAAGTTGGGTGAGATCTTCAATCTTCTGCAGCTGCCAATTCCCATCTCCAAAACGGAAATCTTGAAGAATTGCATTGACAGCGACTGACAACATTGAACTAACTTTGAATACCACCAAGTAGCACAAGGCATGGGCCCTTGGGTGTATTATTTACAGAAAATCATCTCATGATTGTGTTTACATCGGTTCACTCACCACCTTATCAAGCTAGGAAACTGTCATGAGGAGAAGCCCTCCTCAGAAAGAATACACAGGTAACATCGATCAAGAACCTGAAAGCAGATATGTCTGGCAGTCAGAAGATGTTATCAGGTTTTACACACCTTTTCGTTTCTTGTCATTTTAGGTATTTCCATGCCCAAATACAATCAAGGGCAAAAAAACCATGAAAGTCTGCATGTGGTTAATTAATAAATAGACTTCTCTTTTTTTTTTTTTTTTTTTGAGTTGGAGTCTCACTCTGTCGCCCAGACTGGAGTGCAGTGGCCGCTCCCAGCCACCACAGCCTCGACCTACTGGGCTCCGGTGATCCTTCCGCCTCAGCCTTCCAAGTAGCTGGAACTACAGGCGCGCGCTACTAAGCCCGGCTAATTTTTTTGATTTATTGTAGAGATGAGGTCTTGCCACGTTGCCCAGGCGGGTCTCGAACCCGCGGTCTCAGGCAATCCACTCACCTCAGCCTCCCAAAGCGCAGGATTACAGGCTGAGCCACCGAGCCCGGCTAATAAACAAACTTTTAAAAATATCATTAGTAAAACTACAGCTGTATCTTTGTGTTTTCTCCCCCCACTTTGTAAATTCTCTAAGAATCCATTTTAAGTCTTATCTGTGAAGAAAATGTTTTGACTTAATTCAGTGGAACGGAGACGTGGGCTTAGAATTTTAGAGCTCAAAGGACTTTAGAAGTCATCTGACCTAACAAACCCCATCCTCATTTCACAACTGGGACCTGCACACAAAGGCCCAAGGAGGTTCTGTTTGGTCTGACCACAAGTAGATCACATAGGTGGCATTTAGCGCATAGAAATTATTATTTACCATACTTTGGATTCATGTAACCACAGGTAGTTATATAAATCTTATTAATAACGAGACTACTATGTTTGTTAGCATGCCAACTTTGTTTTTTATTGGAAAGGGTTTTGAGGTCTATGCTCTTGGGAGTAAGGAACCTGTCCATAAAGCCAGGGGCTGAAATAGGCCACCATATTCCTGTTTGTTTCGTATTCACGTCAGCAGGAGTACTTGAGGACACACTGGTGTTCTAGTACTGAATGAACAACTAGGGAAAACTGTTATGGCCAAATGTGTCCTTGAGTGAATGCTCTCTCTGCGTCAAAGTTGGTGAGTTTTACTGAGAGCCTGGAGAATAGTGAAGCAGTCATCTGGTAAAAAGTTGAATCAAATGTTCTCTGGGTTTCTCTGATCTGCTTACCAGTTCTCCGTTTTTCTCTTAACTACTGCCACTTAATTATTCACAGTCAGCTGTGCTTCAAAGCTGTGAACATTTGGACATTCTCTTCTCGGTGACATGGAGAAACTGTTGGCCATGGTCCTTCAGCTATTTAAATACTTATGTCATAAATATAATGAGATACTAGGCTTCAGACTTTTTTAGAGTAGTCCATGCACATATAATCAATGCCTTTGAAAGCTCAGTTGAAGGTTGGCAAGTTTGAAAGAAGGAAGGAAAGCATGGAACGAGGGCTTATTGGAGAGTATAGGGTGAGTTGGAACCATAGTTGATTCTGGAAGCAGAGTGTTTCATAAATGTTTCCTTGTGCACAGAGGGCCTAGATCTGGTCATATTATTTTTGTTTGGGCTAAAAATTATAGAAACGAGAATATGGTAGCTTATTTTAATTGTCCAAATAAAATCATGGACTCTTTGAACTATAAGGGTCTTTCGGAGTTATCAAAATCATATATAATCTTAAAATGGAATCCTCAAAATGAATGAAACTAAAAATGCATCTATTAGTAGAAATTTATTTTAAAACTTCAAATTGGTAATATTTATGCATTATAATATGAAACCTCAAAAACACATTAAAGTTTTGCTGTTGCCCAATGTGCTGCAACTGGTATAAACAATGCAATGAGCATGTTGGTTTCCATTAGTTTTTATTGTTTACAGCACACTTAATATTAATAGTTATATTGATGGTTATAATACACATACAGAGATGAAATCAACTGTTTCCAGATCCAATCACTAAAGCCCCTTCACAAACTCACTAGGCTCCACAGAACATGATTTTTAAAACACTGAACCCTTTCTACAGCATCATGGAAGACAGAAAACCTTCTCTTGCACACTTCCCTCTAGTGACCAGGAACACATTTCTTAGCAAGGCAGCCTACATCACAGCTCTCATTTTTAGGTAGTTCCCCTTTACATTGAGTCAAATCTACTTCATGAGATTTCATGCAACAGATACAGCTCTGGCCTCTGGAACCACTATCCTCATCTGTGTGGCAGAAGACAGTTAATGTGCTCACATCTGAGTCTTCCTTCTCTTGTCCCAACGTCCCCAGTTCCCTCAACTCTCCTGCCTGTGTCATAGTTTGACTTCTCAGTTATCCTATTATAAGTGTCTCCATGCTTGTGAGAGACACCCTTGAAATACGGGTGGCTTAAAATCACCTCAAACTTAAGTAAATTTTTGGTCTCCTTCTAGTCCATTTCCAAACCAGGTCATAGAATGATACCACCGACGGTCCACTTCCACTTGTCAGAAATCTATTTCATATCCTTGACATTTTCCTCCGCTTTGCCATTTCTGTACCCAATCTATCTTCAGGTCCTGCGATTTAGTCTCCTAAATAGCTTATAAACCTCTACACTCATGCTCTGTCTCTACTCCCACCATCCTCCTCCTCCTGAGTTTCTGCAAGAGTTCCTTAGCCCATCTGTTTTACTCCAGCCACTCTGGCCCCCTGTGTCATACAGTCCAACATCTTTCTTAAGGCTCTCTGTGGCATCCCGTGGCTTTTATGGTTATGAAAATCCTCAGCATAGCTGGCAAGGTCCTTTCTGCTTCTCCAGCTGAGTTTTGCACCTTGTGCTTTGTGCCTAGCACAATGGCCATCGATTATCTCCTTCACCACGATCTGCTTCTCCTACCACAGGGCATTCCTCCCTGCTATTTTCTCTCCCTAGAAGGGCCATTCCTCATATCTTGACCTAGTTAACCCAACTTGCAGGGCTTGGCTCAAAGATGCCTTCCCCAGTCTTCCCAGAACACTTATCCCAGGTCAGATTCCCTTGTTATAGGTTCTTGTAGCCCCCACAATGTTTGCTTCATGCCACTTATCATAGCTCCTGTTTGACATGTATTTTGTGGGATTATTTGATAAATGTCTGGCTCTCTAGCAGGATTGTTAGCTCCAAGAGGCAAAAAGATGTCTATTGCTGATCATTTTTTCCTCCTAGTGCCCAGCACATAAGGTGCTCATGTTCAGAAATATTTGTTGAATGAATTAGCTACATAATTTCTATCTTAATTTTCTCTGTTCCATCAAGAAGAATGACCTGAAATCTAGAAAAGATGGAACAAATATGATTAAATTGTCCTTTAAATGGTAACTTCAACATTGTCCCAAAAGAATGTATATCTCCAGGCATAGCTAAACAATGTCCCAGCCTGCTCCCATTGGTAGTATAAATGTGACACTCTGTGGACAGCAGGAGCACGTGAAAAGAAAAAGGTGGCGATGATGAAAGTGATGAACAAAGGTTGACATAATGTCCAAAAGGCAGTGAAGAAGTGGAATTCCAGAAACAACTGATCACTACACTTGTCTTTTGTTCCAGACTGAATTTTAATACAAATTATCTAAAGATGGTCTGAAAGTACTTAGAAAGAGAAGCAGTGATGACCAAGAGCAACATTGGGTTCATCAAGATGAAATCTTAACAAATGGCCATCCAAAAGTAGGTGAATTTGCTGGAAAGAATGGGGGATCTCCTTGAACGATAAGTATGTTGATTTCAACAAGGTTTTTGGCAAAGTCCTTTGCAGTATCCTTGAGAAATGTGGGCTGAACTCACAGTTAAGTGAACACCATTGTGGACATACCCTCTTAACATCGCTCTATCCAGTGCTGAGTCACTCTAATGCTATTTATTTCTGACATATTATCTTTCTAGTTGCATAGATAATTATAATAACGACAGCTGACACAAAAATTGCCTACTATGAGGTGGGTACTGTTTAGGTGTACTTACTCCTTACCACATCTCTTTGACAAGGTATCAGCATTATTGCCATTTAAGAGCTGAAGAAATAGAGTCCTGAAGGGTTAAGTAACTTGGTCAAGGTCACATAAATAGTAAAAGGTGAAGCTGGAATTTGATCCCAGGAAGTCCTGCTCTAGAGACTATGCTCTTTATATTACTCTCCCACCCCTACCTCCATACATCCTGTGTTCTAGAATGCTCTTAGCCAGCAGCATTATTGCATTGTACCTGCCTGATGAGCATTCATGCACTATTCAACCATGCTGTAAAGTAAGGGTTCTTTTACCTGTAATGCATAGACCCTAAAGGGACCCAGGGATAGAATTCACAGGAATCTGTAAACTTGGTGTGCATTTAACTTTCACTAACCTCTAACAAAAATTTAGAATTTTCTTCAATTATTAACATAAGAAATCCACAGTGGGATCAGCAGAATCTGCAAAGTTGTCGACCATGCAAATCAGATATTCTGAAGTCACATTATTGTTGTTACAGATATCTCAAAACATCATTTATGGTCATCACTTTGAAATTGTAATAGTTATTAGACCTGCTACCAGATCTCATTTGTTTAATGCTTTAACAAAAATATATGTTATCGTATCCCATTTTCAACATTTTATAACTGCACTGCACTGCAATGGCATTCCTTTGTACGCCTTTGTATTTCTGTATTCTATGTATGTATTGTAACCCTATTTATTTTAGGCTTCCCTAGACTGCAAAAGGGCAGAGCCCGGTCCTGCATCGTCCAAATCAAACTTGTCCTGCAACATGTGTGGTTTATGCCACAATGGTTTCCCTTTATGACAAGTGTTTCATGCTCAGGTAAATAGTTATAATTCAGAATGGCTGACAAAAAGGTAAGCAAGGGACTGTTTTGAACCAACCACAGAGACAAAGAAAGCATATCACGTGGAGTGTTAAAATGTGCTTTCAGTGGTGGCTAAAGTCGCTTGCAGGTATACAATGGAAAAAACAGTGTGCAGGTCAGCAGGCAGTTAGGGATCTGGGGGAATCCGTCTGCATTCCTGACAACCTCACAAACATCACTCTAGCCTGAGAGAGTTGACCAACAGGGCATGAAGGGGGCTGCAAAATGCTGATGGGAAGTATATCATAAATTCAGAAGACAATCAGAGAAGAAAAGTGGGACAGCCATTGTATATGCCCTGAAGTCAGCATCCTGGGACTGCACAAAGAACTGAGACAGTGCTCACATTCCTTGGAAGCCATCTCTGAATTTAGGATGTTTATCCAGGAGAGCATCCCTTCAAATGTGGGAGGTAGAGCCTAGTATATATCACAGGATTCTACTTTGTCCCTGTTCTTCAATGGCAATAAGTGTATTAACAATACCTTACATAAATATATACTTTATACCTTCCATGGTGACTTCATGACAGCACTAGTAGCAGGCAGGGCCAACTTCTTTACCACCTCACTAAGACGAAAAGTAAGGTTCGGAAAAGTTAAAAAGAGTTGTTCAAAGGCAGGCACTGCACACGTATTGAAGGAAAGAACAGATCTAGGTGTGCTGTCTGCCTGTCTATGTTCCTTGGTGCTTTTCAGATTTGAAAATAACCCAAGGAGATAGAGCTAACAGGTCAGACAAAAGATCCAGATTCCCTCCTCAAAACGAAGGGACACACTGACTATTTCTGAAGCCCCTTTCCAATCTAAAAGACGGCGGTCCTGAAATTTAAAGTATTCCTTCTTCCTCAGGCAACGCAGCCTTAGAACTTTGCCCTGCATGATGGGCCACTGTCCTAAATAGTCTTCTTATGTCCATGAAGAGTATAGCTCTATATGCCCTAAGAGAGCTGGGAAGAATTTAAGCATCTGTGGCAGTTGCAAAAAAATTAAAAAAAAAAAATACTGACAATGGACATCACTTACCCTCACCCTGCAATTCTCTTCTGGGTGAATGTTCCCTCTATATCTCTAACATTGGGCATCAATCCCTCCACACCCTTCCAAAACCCAGGGATGTTTCTGTGCCGTACGCACAGGCAAGGCATGAGCCTCAAATCCTCCCCAGCTTCCGCTGCTGTATCTCTGTCATCAGCAACATGTGAATGAACCAAATTATCTCCAGGGCTGAGGGCGTGGGCCACATCGCTGGGCTCCACCGTCAAAGGAGCCCAGCGTCATGCTCTCCGCCCCCTTCTGAGAAGGCTGGCGTAGGGCTGTGAGGGAGGAAGCCAGCCTGGAAATGCCATCTAGGGAAGAAACTGTTCCATTTCAGTGTTCAGATTCTAAAATAGCTGCTAATAAAATGCCTTCATACTGTGACACTTCAATGCAGACACCCACAAGGATACCTTGACAAGCTGTTTGACTCTTCACAAGCCTTTTCTTGCTTTTCCTGTGCAGGGTCCCCACCAGCCACCCACACAGATACCCAACCATGCAGTGACAGGGAAGGCCGGCAGGGGCTGCCTAGACTGCCAAGCCATCTGGCCTGGGGAGCCCTGGCTCCTTGCAGGAGGCACTGCAGCTCTGAGTTGGCGTGTCCAGGGGCACAGTGCCTCCCTTCCCACCTGCTGCTTATTCTGTCTCTCTCTCTCTCTCTCTCTCTCTCTCTCTCAATCCTCGCAATGTCTTTGACAACACTTACCTAGAGAATCAGCCAAGCTCATCACTTCCCAGGATGAGAGAGGGGAACTTCAAATAGTATTGCATTTACAAACCGATCATAAGAAATAGATCTTGGGCTCATTCGGAAATGCCGTGGGTCAACGAATTTCAGCTCTGATGTTAAAGAGAGTAGGATATGACTGTATGCTAGTGACAAAAACACAAAGGGTCTTTCCCATTGGAAACCCTGAAAATCCATTAATTATGATAACACCACCATCTCCATCAGGACAATAAAGGTCATGTTTGAGAGACTTTTTCATAGCACCTATTCTCCTTTTGAAGCTTGATTACTGAGACCTGTTGTAAAGTTATTATTTGAATCTTAGCATAGATGAGACTGTGTTATATCCTTGGCTACTTCCTGTAAATAGCCCTTACTTAGCAAAACCCATGCAATGTCTCTTGTACTTCAGACTCACCTAAGAAGCTTGTTAAAAACATAAACTCCCAATTCTCATCCCTCCTGACATGCCAAATCAGTGTATCTAAAGTGAGGTCCGGGAATCAAGATTTGGATAAAGTGCTCTGAGGTATTCAGATATGTGGTCAAGCTTGGGAACCAATACGGTGAGTGCAGTTTACAGTAGTACCAGGTAAGATAATACTTTTATGTCTAGACTTTTTGTCATAGTTGGACACCACAAGCAACTTTACGTTTGATCATTCAAGCGTAATTTGTAATTTAAAATTCGTGAAGCCAAATTTAAAATTCATTTAATCTGGTAAGTAGAAGTCCTCAGGTTGTATGCTTGTACTAAGTTATGATGATAGCCAATGGAATAATCTACAAAGGAGGCTGCTGAAAGTCTGCAGAGGGATAAATTCTGGTTTGTTTTTGTTTTTGTTTTTCATTTTTTTTTGAGTTGGAGTCTCACTCTGTCACCCAGACTGGAGTGCAGTGGCCGCTCCGCTCCCGGCCACCACAGCCTCGACCTGCTGGGCTCCAGTGATCCTTCCACCTCAGCCTTCCAAGTAGCTGGAACTACAGGTGCGCGCTATCACACCCGGCTAATTTTTTGATTTATTGTAGAGACAAGGTATCGCCAAGTTGCCCAGGCAGGTCTCGAACCCACGGGCTCAGGCAATCCACTCACCTCTGCCTTCCAAAGTGCAAGATTACAGGCTGAGCCACTGAACCCAGCAATTCTGTTGTTTGTAATGTCTTTATAGGTATCCAATATTAGTGAGGTGGTTGTAACAATCTCTTGGAGTTTTGTAGTTTCTCATACACAGACAAGTAGACTAAGCAGAGATTTGAAATACCTACCCGAGGAGAGAATTTTAAGAGCATTCTGTGGAGGGTTAAGAGATAAACTCAAATCATGCTTAGACTCTGGAGTGATTTGTATCCTGAAGACCCACTACATTGAGTAGCATCTTTACTTTGAAAGACTTGACAGAAGAATATTACAGAATGTTTCTTGGAAGCTCCTTTCAGGAAATTGTCATGATCGTAAGAACCTAGGAAGTGCCTAGCATTCTGGGAGGCATTTAGAGTTCAAAATGAGAACATACACATCCAGCCCAAGAAGCACAAGTAGTCAGGTCATCTTGTTGTATTTACAACTTCAGACACATCATATGCAAGTCTTTGAGGTTAATAGCCCTCCTGTCTGCTATTCTTTAAGGCCAGGGCCAATTCCCATTTCTTTCAGAGAACTTTCCAAATTTCATCCCACAGCTCCTCCAAAATCAATGTATCTCTACTCTCCACACATGTATCACATTGCCTGTATCAGAGTGATTCAGTTATCTCTCTTCTCTCTAAGAGACATGTGATTTTTTTTTGTAGGAAACCAAACATGTCTTACCCAGTATTAATATGCTGAAGAGGAACAGTTAAAAACTACATATGCAATGCCACCTTGGATTAATCCAGCCATTTCATCCATCCAAGATGTCCCAACCCTGACCATAAGCAGAGACTGTGGGAGAATAGGAAAAGTGTGGAGTGTTATTAATATTCTGCCCACATGCTTTTTTTCAAAGCCTTCTTGAACCAATTCACATTTTGAGCCTAGGGAATCTCTCAGGTAACAAGTAGGCTAAGATAATTTCCTCTTGCTCAATGCTCACTGGAGATGCAGAAAATCTACTCTCCTACTTAAGTAATAATCTTGTGTAGGCAGGAAAACTTTAATTGTAGAAAAAGTATTATGTAAATGTAAGTTATTTAATTAAAAAGAAAAAAACTTTCACAGGAAGTAGCTGTTTTAAAGAAATGAGAGAACTTGTTTTCTTTACTGCAGCTTATAAGTGGTTCACTGATACGTTTTTGAAATGACATATTCATCATCTAGAGAGATGGCAACTGCCTTCTGCTTTTAGGCAAGATGGAGCAACAGAGAAGAGATTTACCTTCTTACCCAAAACAACCAAAAAATGGCTTAATATGTGAAACAACTGTTTTCATGACACCAGATAACAGTCAATGGAGGACAGTGATCTGAGCAATGAAAAACAAACATGGAAGGTCTTGGGGTCATTCAAACTTAACTCATTGAGAGGGACAGAGGGGTGAACCCAGGTGGAGCCCCACGGGCTCTCTAAGTTGAAGAGATGGAGCTGAGAGTCTAGGGAGATTGAGGTGCTAGAGTTGGAAGGATAGAATATCAGAGAAGAGAGAGTCGTGCACAGAAAGGACTCGGAAGATCTCAGAGGGTGCAGCTTGAGTATTGAGCTGAGTCCGATGAGTACATGCATGCAAGGACACTATCCATGGCTGACAGAAGAACCACCCAAAGGATCAAACAGTGTTTACGTAGAGCCAGGAATAGCACTGGATCCCATGAAGCAAAGTGAAGACTTCATGACTCATGAGTACACAGTAGGATTTGCCTTAATAGTGAAGAAAGATCCATAAAGTAAGCATTGCTCTGGTCCTGCCCAATACATCTTGACAACACCACACAAAGGTATCAAACTGTGTCTGTGCAATATAAATGCATTTCAGGACAAAGCTCAAAGATATTTATAAGAATACAGAAGCATCCAAAAAGGTAAAAATCACAGTGTCTGGCACCCGATTTAAAATAACCAGGCATATAAAGGAGCAGAGAATACGACCCATAATGAGGAGAAGACTTAATCAACTGAAAGTGGTCCAGAACTGACGCAGATGTTAGAATTACAAATACATTGAAATATTTATTATAACTATATTCCAGATGCTTAACATGCTAGAGACATGAAAGATACAAGAAAAGACCCCTACTGAACTTCTAGAAATGAAAACTGCGAAGTGTGAAATGAGATATACTCTGGGTGGGAATAATAGAAATTAGACATGGCAGGACAAAAGATTACTGAACTTGACGACATAACAATAGAATCTATCCAAAATGAAACACGCAGAAAAAAGAATCCAAAAACATGAAAACAGCTCAGTGAGCCATGACATAGTGTCAATAGCTTAATAAAAATAAAATTGGAGTTCCTTTTAGGTTGGTGGGACAAATCGAATATTTATTTGAACAAATAATGGCCAAAAAAATTCTGATGAAAACTGTAAGCCCACAAATCCAACGAACCCAAGCATATAATAAAACTATACCAAAGCATATCATAATCAAATAGCCTAAGACCAGTAATAAAGAGAAAACCCTAAAAGCAGCCAGAGAAAAAAGTAAGCATCACATACAGAGGGACAAAGATCTCCCATTGAAAAATTCCAGTCCTTTTATTTTTTGGTGGATTATGTGCCACTTCAATTTATTATTCTCAATTGTTAAAGGTAGGAGTCCATCGCCAATAAAGAAACTGAGGTTATCATGACATAAGGTCAGTATGACAGACGATATTTTTGCTTTCCCCAAAGCCATTCACTTCCTTTTTTCCTGTAGCCTAATCCCAGGTTTGTCTAGGTCTTTGGTAACAAGCCATTAATCTCTGGCAAGTGAGCTCAACCCTTGAGTCCTGGCCCATCTCTGGCCAATGAGGTGTGAGGAGAAATCTCTGCAGAGGGTTTGTTCTGAAAAAGATTTATGTCCTGATGGACAAAGGTACGCAGGGAGAAACAATCTGCTCCCTGAAGCTGCCTTTCTTCCTTCCTCCTCTGAGTGTAGTTTTGATGTTTGGAGTTCCTGCAGCCATCTTGCAGTTAGGAGGGAAAGCCCAAGGAAATTTCGAGTGCCAATTCATAGCTCTGACATTCGAAAACCTCTGAGCTCAATAAAAAAACTGCCCACCTCTGAATTTCCTGTGGCAAGAGCGAAACAACTCCCTATCTGCTTAGCCACCATCAGTACCTAGGGATACCCTGGGCCAAACACATTCCTACCGAATATGATCAGAATGTTAGCCAAGGGAAATTCAGGATGTGAATCTTTGTCTTGAGGTGCCAAATCTGATTTTTTTTTTTTTTTTGGTCTCTATAACCCAGCTAACACCATGTTGTGAACTTCCTTTTCAAGTAAGTCTGGTGTGAATGAAGCCTGAATGCTTCAAAAATGGGGGAGGAGGAACCTCTCAAGATTTCGAGGCACCGGAGTTCTTATGGCCCATCCAAGTCAATGGGCAGGGCCCACTTTTCCTGACCTTTATTCCCAGTGTGCCTAGAAGCATGCTTAATTTCCAACCGTAGCACTTTTACATATAAGGAATAGGAGCTAGCGATTTTAAGAAGAAAGGACTTAGAAGATTCCCCCTTCCCTCCCCCGCAAATGGAGATTTACCCCATCTACTACTAACATTCTCCACTAGTTGGGTGATGAACGGGACCAGGAGCCTGGAAACACATCTCCAGCCTCGCTCTTCCATGCCAGATTCTGCAACTTTCTATAGCACCTGTTAAAAGGTCACAAGGCATAGTAATAGATCCGAGGCTCAGAAGAGTTCTGAAACAAGGAAAATTAGTGTTTACCTCATGATCATGGATCTCTTTGATTGAACCACACCCACTGATAGCTGAGGTTCAGTTTGAGAGATCCTGCTCTAGGTGGGTGAAGTATGTACAGGGGTGGAAATGTGAGGTTCCGTTAGGCAGATCGATTTTCATAGATCACACGATATATCAGGATGCAATCTGATACACCATTTTCCAGTGTAGAAACTCCCAGTGGCTCCTCACTGTCAAAAGGATCAAGTCTTTGGCATGGCAGACACCCCTGTGAAATCTGATAACAGCTAATAGCCTACTTTGGTAGTGGCCAGGCACCATGATGTTTACACTGCCATCTCACTTTATATTCTAGTTTCTATGCCTCCTTCCTTATCCTGGCTCAGGGTCCTCTTGCCAGTAGAACAATTAAAGGTCTACATCTTAAACACCAGCTTGGATGTCATATCTCTGTGAACCCTACTCACAAATTCCCCAAAGTAGCCTGGAGACTTCCTTTTGGGGGTTTCCAGTAAGTATTTCTACTACAGCATTTATCATTTTGTACTGAAATGTCTAAGAACTCCTCCAAGTAGATCACTTTTTAAAAAAAAAAATCTGGATGTCTTTTGTATCTACTATAGCATCTAGCACATAGTAGTTGTTTCATAAATATGTGTTGAATAAATGAATGAATGAGAGGACCCTTGCACTCACCCTGTGGCAACTCCAAAGCACATGTAAGAGGTTCTTAGGAAGGTTGAATACAAATCAAGCCAATTTAGAATCTTGAAACAATTTATGCAAATTAAGTTTAATATAGAATTAGTTGAAACTCAGTGTTCTGATTTCTCCCTGGCAGACAGGTTCCTCTGAACTGTGCTCTCTAAGTGTTTAAGAGGCATGAATGGAAGATGATTTCATAAAATACACAACCTCTTATGTTTCTGAGGCCACTTTAATCAAAAGAACCCAAACAGAAGGTCTGTAATTGTTCATGTAAAGCTAAGAGTCATCGTGTAAGTATTATATAGTGGTGGGAAAAATAATAAAATGATCCAAGCAGATGAAAGTTAATAACACAGAGAACATCCCTCTTCAGGAAGGGATTGAGTTGCCTCTTCAAATGAACATTGTGCCTCATTTCAAGGGATCTAGACATAATTTACTAGAGGGAGTTTTCCCATTATAGTAATATGTGGAAATAAATTTTAGCCCCAGGTTCTTTACTGCAAAGAAACAATTGTCTGAGATAAGGATGTCCCTACATCCCTAGCTTTACTTCCTGATGTCAGCGCTCCTAGCCTCAGAACCGGACCCAGATATACGTCTGAGAATCTTCTGCATTCACCTGCAGGGCTACAAAGACACACTCAAAAAGACTTTTCCTGATGAGACTCTTGGTTAACAATCATTTATTGACCACCAAGTGTGTGCTATGCACTGTGCCAGTTTGTGCAGATACAAAGCTGATGAGATCTGTCCACATTAGTGACAGAGACATAGACAGGAACATATTTCCTGAGGAAAAGTGCTCTATGCTGAAATGCCAATTTGTATGAAGTATGGAAGCATCACAGAAACGTGAGCAATGATTCTACTTGGAGGAAGTCAGAGAGGAGGTGAATCTGAAATTACCTCCTATGCTGCTCTTCCTAGAGGAAATGGTACATGATGCAGCAAGACACTAAAAACATTTGTGGATCATGTCTATCATCTATCCGTCTAGCTATTGATCTACCTGCCTATTGTCTGAAAATGTTCACATTACAGAAAAATAGTTCTTAAAAATAAACACATTATTGTTACAGATCAATGCATGTAAGTGAATGCTTGATTATTTCTTATCTTTTTGTTCAATTCTTAAATTATCTAAACTTCTCACTTCTGTGGCTTCAAACTTTATTTTCTAGATAATCAACCTTTTTCTCCCAGGTGAGCAGGGAAGGGTCAAAGGTGTTCAAGTTCAGATCAGTTCATTTGGCTCCTTGCTACATCAGCTAGTTTTAGGACAACATATCTTCTCTCTCTGCAGCTAATATACTGGTGGTGAGCATTTAATGATGATTACTTGGAATTTGTTGCTGTCATTTTAATACTTTAGGATTCTGTCCAGTCCTTGCTTAGCCAAGTTATATTCGTTTGCTTCTTTAAATGTCTGCTACAAACCACTTTGCCTATTCCACTGCCTTTTCTTTTCTTCTTAAGTGGAAGGTGAATGAATGGACAGGATTTCTTAACACCCCGACATAGAGCTAAAACCCAGGGGGAGAACAAGACTTCAAAGCTAGGATTTCAGATGTTTGGGGCTCTCCATTCATCAATGGATCACATTCATTTCAAGCACATGTTAGACCCAAACAGTGAAAACCACCAAAGTGCACATTAAGAAAATTTCAATGGATCCACTGTGGCACAGTAATGACCAAGTAGAGTGAGATCTTTGGTCTCTGACAGACAGAATGTGACAGAAATCTGGTTCAGATGTTTCCTAAATGTCAGGTTTTGCCAGTGGAGGAAAGGAATAAAAAACAAAATAAAAGACTGGTACTGCAGAGCTGCTAATTAAAACAATTCAGAGAACATAAATGCTAGAGTAATTTTGGACCCGCCATGTCGGACTGGTTTCAATGCAAATGTAGCGTTCCGATTTCTCCCTTCATTGGGAAGGTATAATTAGCTCAGCTGCAACAGGGTGGAAGCCTTGAGGCAGCCGTTTCCTGGTGCTGCCAGCTCCCCCATGACGAAGGGACAGCTGCCACCCACCCCTCCTGCCACGGATTACATAGAGCCTTGGCCACCCTGCAAGACTGTTCACAAGCCACCATGAGCAGAAGGCTCAGCCTTCTAGCAGGACTGGCTCTTGCTTAAGGATAAGGAATATCTCATTCCCCAATCTACTTGACTTGATGCTCAGTCACCATCCTTCACATAAGATACCCTCTTGCCTAATACAAAAACCCTCCCCCGCTAGTGTGGCAGAAGGAATTTTTAATATTGGTGATGACAGCCCACGTCAGCTACTGCAGCTCCTCGCCTTGGAGTTTGATGCAGGATGTTGAAGAGGACAGAAGAAAAGAACGGGGGCAAAAACAAAACAAAACTTACTTTAGGTGCTGGTGAATGAGAAACTGTAAGGAGATCACGTTACCCCAGCTGTGGTGATAGGGAAGACGAAGAGACACCATGACTGGGATGGGTTTAAGGCTAAGCTGATAAATGATCCAATAAGTGGTTACTGACATGAAAGCAAGAGTGCTCTGGGACTCTTGATGTGTCCACAAGATGCACTGGAGTTCTCCTGCAAAACACAGCAACACCTTCTGCTTGTCTGTTTGACAAATTCAACAGAGTGGACCCCACTGACAAGCCATGTCCTAAGCAAACATCTCCCAAGAACCAGTTCTGTGATGGCAAGTACTCACTTTTGTGAAACCAAAAGAACCGTCGGTTTGCAATTTTTGAGAAGGCTAAATAACATTTGTAATGACTTGTGTTCCTAGGCTGCTATCAAATAGTCAGGTTTTCCACCTATCGTCAACTCCCCCTACCCTCTCCTGCCCATTCCCATCTGTAGCAGAGGCCATTGGAAGGCTGGTTCTTTTTCCTTATGCTGAGTGAGAAAAACAAACAAAAACCAACTATACTAACCCTGCAACTGCAACTGAGTTGGGAAGGATGAAATAAATGTGAGGCACCTGAAGCATATTTCTTAGTGAAACTAGTTCCAAGACCATTTAACAAATAAAGGAACTCGGAATCATTATTTTTCCAATCAATTCAGAAGAAAGTATTTCAGGATCTTTTTACCTAAGTGAAGAATTTTCTTTCTGGCAAATAATAAAATACGGTAGACAGCAAAGACGAGTGTTTTCACAATGTGTAAGTGACCAAGATTACTTTTTCCTGTTTATAATGCTAGCCACTATTTTGCTAGGATTTTCCTTTTCAGGCTCTCTTTTTTTTTCTTTTTTGAACTGATTCAGGTACCATAATATGTACCATTTAAAAAGTGCACAATTCAGTGGACTCTTTTGTAGTATATTCAATGTTGCACACTGTCGCTTCTATATAATCTAGAACATTTTCATCACCCCCAAAAGAAACCTTTTGCCTGGTAACAGTCACACCCCATTCTCCCTTCCCCCTGCCCCTGGCAATCAGTAATCTACTTCCTGCCTCTACAGATTGGCCTGTTCATAGACATTTCATATAAATGGATTCATACAGCATGTGGTCTTTTGTGTCTGGCTTCTTTCACTTAGCGTAATGTTTTTAAGGTTTATCTCTGTTGCGGCATGAATCAGTACTTCATTCTTTGACACTGCTAAATAATATTCCTTGTATGGATTACCACATTTTGTTTACCTATTAACCAGTTGGTAAACACTTAAGTTGTTTCCACTTTTTATATTATGAATAATGCTTCTATAAGCATTTTTGGTACAAGTTTTGTCTGAACATACAGTTGTAATTCTCATGGGTATTTGCCTAGGAGTAGAGTGGCTGAGTTCCATGAGGACCCCGTTAAACATTTTGAGAAAATTCCAAACTGTTTTCCAAAGCAGCTGCACCATCTTTCATTCCCACCAGTGGTGTATGAGAATTCTCCACTTCTCCACATCCTCACCAACACTTGTTATTGTAGCCATTTCAGTGGGTGTGAAGTGATATCTCATTGTGAGTTTTCTTTGCATGCATGTCCCTAATGATTCATGATGTGCATGTTTTCACGTTCTTATTGACCATTTTGATGTCTTCTTTAGAGAAATGTCTGTTTAAATCCTTTGCTTATTTTTAATCGGGTGCTTTATCTTTCTGTTGTTGCTTCAGTATTTTTTTCTCTGAATTATTTTTCTAGAAATTCCTATAAGGGAGGATGTTGGGTTTCACCAAATTCAGTCCTAGGTTTGGGGATGAAGTATATCGTTATTGATTTGGATAATAACTAGGTTGAAGCATTGAACATTCACTTTGTGTCAGGCACTTTGAAACCTTTATTAACTTACTGCTAGAGAGAAAACCATTGTTTGGGCCACGTGTTCCTCTCATAGATGCTCATTAAGATCAATAAAGCTTTTTCTTGAGAAATCACCCATGTGTTTCTCTGTCTCCTGAGGCAGGGAGACACCCCATCCCACCTCCCATCAAGGAAGCAAGACTAACAGAGGACATGCATCCGATGCTAGGTAAAATCTCTGCCATGTTTCAGATATCTGCGACAAAATAGTCATTGCTTTTAAGCTACATTTGGAACCGTTAAGACTGTGTCCACTTTCTCTGCAGATACATTCCAGAGAATCCTTTCCATTTTGGTCTCTATTCGTTTTTTGCCATACAAAATGTCAACAATGCTTATCAAGGTGACAAAGCAAGAAACACCACAAAACACTCAACAGAACATTCAGGAAGGCAATAGATTTGTTTTCTTAGGCTAATTATACCAAAGTTGGCTCCAGTAAAATGCAGAGACATCAGAGGTGAGTGAGGCTGCAAGATGGGTTACAGGAAGAAACCCGAGAAGGCACCATTTCGAAGGTAAGTAATGAGAAGAGTAAAGCCACATCTTCATCAGTCCACCTTATCATGAAAAGTAGTCAAGTTCTATGTTTTATCCTCTGAGGCTATGTACACCCGGCACACACATTCCTGTCCTTCCTCTCTCCTTGAAAATCAGGCAAAACACACAAAATCGAATGGAGGGTTTGAAGTGGTAGGATATCACCCCAAGCCTTCACTCTAAATATCATGACTTCGAGATTTCCAGAAATATCCCTTTCTCTCGTATCCGAGTTCCATGATCTCAGTTAACAAATCTAACACACCCAGGGGACCAGTTCCAGGCATGCAGTGGATTTGAATTAGTGTCTATAACTCTATTCCTCAGGGATTCCAATGGTGGAGCCACTGGGCAGGCCCGGTGGGACTAGTCAGGAACAGGCAGGGCTAAACCTCTTACATCTCACCGAGCTTTCAACCAAGATGGTTCTGTGAGGGAATTTCCAGGGTCTAGCGCACTGCTATTTATGTGGGCAAGTTTACTTTAGTTCAAATCTTAAACAAAGGCTCTAAACATAATGTCACAGAATCAAGCCCAAACCCCAACATCCTTTAATGTCGCACCAACCAGGAATTCCCCAAAGCCCCCAGGTTCCCCTGGAAGAATTATCACCCTGAGGACTTTCCTCTTGGGGTTATCACTCACCACTTTGGAGAGTCATGGAAAGAGCAGGATGGGTGTTAGGGGCTGAATTGTGTCCCCTTGAAATGTTTATGCTGCTGACTTTACTCCTAGTACCTCAGAATGTAACTGTATTTGGAGATAAAACTTTTAATGGGTGATTCAGTTAAAATGAGACGGTTAGGGTGAGCCCTAATCCAATCTGACTGGTGTTCTTAAAATAAAATTCAGACATAAAGAGAAACGTCGGGGGCCCACACACATATGAAAAACAAGGTTCTGTGAGGATGTAGTGAGAAGGTGGCCACCTGCAACCCAAAGAGAGAGGCCTCGGAAGAAACCAAACCTGCAGACACCTTGATCTTGAATGTCCAGGCTTCAGAATTTAAGCCAAAGATATTTTGTTATGGCAGTCTTAGCAAACAGATACAACAGGGGGCCCCCAAGGAAAGAGGACTCTGGGGTCTCCACGTCCACGCAGCTACTCACCCTGTAGTAGTCAGTGCTGTACACGTCTCGGGACATCCCGAAGTCCCCGATTTTCACCAGCAGGTTCTCCCCGACCAGGCAGTTGCGGGTGGCCAGGTCACGGTGCACAAAGTGCTGGGACGCCAGGTAGACCATGCCCGCGGCGATCTGCTGGGCTATGTGCAGCATCTGCGACTGCGTCAGCTCTGTGGGTGGGTTGCCTTCGGCCATCAGCACAGCGTCAGGTCCGTGTGCCCTGCGGGGAGGACGTGAAAAGCAGGCTGCAACAACATACATACGTGTGCAGGCATCTTTTTTGTAGAATGACTTGAGTTCCTCTGGGTATATTCCCAGTAGGGGAACTGCTGGGTCCTATGGAAGGTCAAGGATGGATCCGGAGTCGAGCAAACTCAGTGATCTATCACAGACACAAAGAATGGAGTACAATATGTTCTCACTTATAGACGGACCTTGAACAATTCTCATAATACTCTAAGAAAGGAATTGGCAGTAGTGGAAAACTGCCAGGGGAGCAGGGGGGAGTGGGATTGGCAGTTAAGGGAAACTGCCAGGGGAGGGAGGGGCACACCTCATCAACAAGGGTACCTGCATAATGAACATTTGTATACCTAACCCTGAATTGTACCCCACATCTTTAAAATAAAGAAAAAAAGAAACATTTGGGTAAAGTTGCCCACCCATATTGCATTTGCCCCCATGTTGTGTTGCTTGTCTTGAGAGGCTGAATATGCAAACAAACATGGCCAGATGACATATAGCAAAACAACTCTGACCATAATCTCTGCAGCAACAGCCCCGGAAGGACAACCATAGCTTATGCGGCAATTGGCCCCAAATGGTCAGAACTTGACCAATGACTGCCAACTTTCCTGATGATTGCCCTCATTTCCAAGTCAGAACCAACCAGAGGAAGAAAATACGTTCCCAGATCAATCACATAGACGTCCTGCTTCTAATTAGTCCACCTCCAGCTTCCCCAGGCCAGCAGTGTTTGATCAGGGCATACCTGAAAGCCTTCCATTTTGCTCACTGTAAAGCTTTCCCACCCCTCTGCGTGCCTGTGAGTCTCTGCCAAAGGACAGCTATAACAAGGTGTGAATAAATAACCTCTGCCTGGACTTTGTTGGCCAGGAGTGATGGCTGATGCCTATAATCCCAGTGCTTTGGGAGGCAGAGACAGGAGGATTGCTTGAGCCCAGGAGTTTGACACCAGCTCAGGCAAGATAGCCCATCTCTACAGTATAAAATAAAAATAAATTTTAAAAAAGGAAATGGTCCTTGTTTATTTCCACCGTTTTTATCACGATCTGTACATGAAGTCCTTTAAATGGCAAGCTTGGTCCTGACCAAGTTTAGAAACTTATTTAGGGCCCCTGAATCCCAAATGTGGTGCCACTAATTTTGTAAGCCAGAAAAAATGTTGGAACTTGTTTAAAGTTGGGTCAAGATTCCTTTGACCTACCTCAGATCTGTAATAATGTGGCATCTATATTACTCTGTCTTCTTTTCAGTTCATCTCAGCAAAAGTCTGACTGCCTGTGAGTGTCCTGCATACTGTCTTGTTTGGGTGGTTGTTTTCTTTATAGAACTACTCAGAGGTAATATGGCATATACCGGTGGGTGGCTCAGATTGGCTCTATTTCTTGAAAAAGGTCTATTTTGCCTTTATTAACTAAGAAGTATGTTCTCCGATATTAAATAGTTTCAATTCAAATTTTGCCAATAACTTTTATTCATCATGTGAGTTTGGAAGAGATATATTAACATATTTCAGTTTCAACTTACATGTTTACATCCGTTATAGAGACATTAGTACCTACTTTATAGAATTGCTTGAGAATTAAAACAGACAATTTCTATAAGAAAATTACCAAAATTCTAATATCTACCCAATAAGCAATAACTATCATTATTATTACCATTGTTATTATATCAAAATGGTTGCTGATGGTTTCCAATCAATAATCTGTACATTTGATGTGACTGCACAGTATTCAGAGCCAAGATTCAGACATTGCTAGTAACTCGATAGTTTTTTCAGATTTTATTAGGCATTGAATGAGCACTGCCTGAAAGAAATATATGCGTTAAGTGACATAGAGAATTAAGGCACTGTCTTTTTAATTTAGGTGATAACAACCTTCTGTTTCACTGGAAAATCAAACCTCTCAAAACTAGGATGATTTGATCTTGGGCTTTTTGACCTCAGCATTCTCAATGACTTCTGCTGGTAGAACAAGTTACGGATAGTAACTTGGTCAAGGTTTTTGGACATAATCTTTATTTTTGTAGCGCATAGACAAACCTAAAATCTAAAATGTAAAACTCCAGAAGCACGAAGGGTACATGACACAGCCACCTAAGTAGTATGCTCTAACGTATCAAATGTTTTCTATTCTCTTTTGAAACCTATTACAATCAAAGAAGTCTTCTAACATGATGAAAAGCTCATTAAGCAGACATGACGTGTGTTAAGTTTAATTTCGGAATTAAACAAAGGAAAAATTCCTGGGCCTTTTATGTGCATTTTTGTTAATGTGATCACAGATACAAAGTTAGCTATTCAATCCCAAACGAGACATGACCTCACTGGGAGGTTTGTTCCTTGACTAAATTGCGGAGATCCACAGAAAAAGGGCATGTCGGTCGCACGGCTGGTGCGCTCCCGTCTGCTCGCTGATGTCAGGGATTTTTTTCCGAGAAGTCTGTAGCAAACACTTTTGAAACAACTATTTTGTGGGAATAGAACTGTTTTTGTCGCAAAGGCCATTTAGTGGTTCAACTGAAAACCAAGAGTGGAATGAGTTACCTTATTAAAATTTTTAAATCAAAGAGTGGTTACTCTGTTTGGTGAATTTCAGCAGAAATCGGAGGAGCCAGTCATGGGGAAGAAGTGGGCAGATCTATCGGGAGTACAGGAAGGTTTTCTCAAAATATGCACATTCTATTAGACCTTCAAGGAAATGTCACTCAGAACAGGCCCTCACTGCAGCCACACTGAGCGTATGTTTCAACTTTCCTACAGAGAATATTTCAAATATTTTCCGTTCTCTTTAAATCTTTATTCATATCTCCTTTACCTCTTTCTATTTAATAGGAAAATAATACTGCCAACTAGTTGCCACCCAACCTATAGACTTGATTGCATCTGCAGTCACTCTTTCCTCGAATTCGTCCTTGACGTTTTCCCATATCTCTGCTCTGGGACTTCGCCCTCTTTCTGCTGTCCCTTGCCCCCGATGGCTTCTGATCATTGTGAATTCGGAATCCCAACCTTCTTGAATCTACTCCCTTTGCTTTATTTCCTGAAGCCATGCAACATCTTTCTTACTGACCTCTTGTCTGGCCAGTCTGTTGGCACCATCAGAGCCAGAGTCTTAAATAATAATCTGAAATGCTTTATCTCTTTGGGAGGCTGAGGTGAATGGATTGCCTGAGCCCGCAGATTCGAGACCCGCCTGGGCAACTTGGCGTAGACCTCATCTCTACAATAAATCAAAAAATGAGGCGGGCGTGGTAGCGCGGGCCTGTAGTTCCAGCCACTTGGAAGGCTGAGGCGGAAGGATCGCCGGAGCCCAGCAGGTCGAGGCTGCGGTGGCCGGGAGCAGCCACTCTACTCCAGTCTGGGTGACAGAGTGAGACTCCATCTCAAAAAAAAAAAAAAAGCTTTATCTCCATTGTGTTAGTCTCCTAACCAAAGCTCTTTAGTGCTGCCTAGAATAACCCAAATTCTTCGACACGATGTACCAGATGTTGTCCCCACTCCAGCTGTCGTATACTTCTCTCGTCTTAGATCTTCTGATCAAGCCAAGGAGACGTGTTTTATTTTTCCTGCTAACTCCTTTGCAGTGCTAACAGTTTGCCTCAACCAGTTTCATTCAGTATGAATAGAGTAAGGGTGTAAATTTCACCCTTGGGGATACGTGACTCAACAAGTAACTACTGCAGAATGAATTCACCGAAGAACAGAAACAAAAATATCCATGGCTTTGAAGAAAGTAGAAGCCAGCCACTAGTGGAAAAGGCTAAACGTGAAGATAATCTCATTCATCAGTACAGTTTTAAGTTGAATATTTTTAGATGTTCCTTAATCTATGATAAAGATTTAAATACTTACTGAACTATATGAAAACATTTTAAAACTTTAAGATGAATCATTTTTTTCACTATGACTTTTAACAAGACAGCAGTTTAAATCAAATTTCCTTTCTCTTTGATTAAACAGAAACTTTAATTATGGCTTAGTAGCATATAATAATTGCTTAAAGGTACATGTAATTTTAAAAGAACGTACACTGATATGTGGACTTTGCCCAAATTTATTTCTAGAACTGACACCAAAGACCAATTGCCTTTCCTATCTAAATATTAGAAGCTACAGGCTGTTTCTGTGACTTTGTCTGCTTCCCCCACTCATAGTAGCTTTGAAGTTGAATTCTGAATGGAATTGGACTTTTTAAGTGGAATTTTGAATAGAGTGTGGACTGATTTGGGCCTGATCAAATACCACCTCAATAATTATGAATCAAAATATGTCATATTAAAAAAAGACATCTGGAGAACAACCAGGACATTGAACACATTTTTGTAATTCAGTGCTCTGCTGGAAATGGCTCACTCATACCAGTTTACAAGAGCCACTATGCACAGTTCTCACCAGCTCCACATTCTGAGACCTTTTGAAAGCAGCCATGCGTGAAGCATTTACACCACAGAAACTGGAGACCCTACAGGTCTCTCCTTTTGCCTCCCCTAGAGAAATAGTTGTTAAAATTTACCAACACACGACTGCTTATGAATAAGTTGACAATATGTCCCAGCAGTCTTGAATGACACCTGTTGTCTGATGACCCGTGATTTTAGCATTTGCCTTGCCTTTTTCACTCTCAAAAGTGACAGATTCAGTAACCATTATGGATATCAAAAACAACAGGAGGATTTGGGTATTTTTTCACTGTAAGAAGCGAAGACTGAGTTAGAAGGTAAAACATAAATACAAGATTTTTATCTTTATTTTTGTGACGAATTGGCTGCTGGAAGCAGTAGTACAAGACTTGATTTGCAGAACTTCGGGGGACAGCATGAGGACAGGAAAGTCTTGTGAAAACTACAGGGAGACACATTTTTATCTGAGTTTAAGGAAGGACTTCCTATTTGGTAATGTTGAGTCATCGTAAAATAGGAACAGAACACATGTGGGATGAGCGAGGTCTTGGTCTGTAAAAATGCTTAAGCAGAGACTGAGAGCCATCTTGAGGGGGGAATGTAAGGAGCTCCAGCCATGACCTCCTCCTGTGTTAATGCCCTTCTGATGATTCACATCATGCGTTGAATCTTCTCATATCCTTATCTGACTCAGTCATTTTGGCAATCCTCAGAGGGTCTTAGCTTGGTAATATATGTATTTGGGAGTAGGCACAAAAATCAGCTGGAAAAAATAATTCATTCAAATTCAGAAGAAAAAAAAAGCAACCCAAACTTGGAACTCTTATTAAGCCTCATTACTCAGTGTTAAAATTAAATAATCATCACTACTTTGAGAGAGACTACATGCTAACCAACTCTACCTCTTTATGTGTGATTTCGGATTTTTGAAATCTTGTAGGATAATCTACTCTGCTTCAGCACAGTTTGGCCAAAGAAAGAAAAACACACCAGAGAGGGTCACTTAACTTTAGAACCCTAAGTAGTGGGAGAGACCTTCAGGGGAAAGTCTGTTTAGTGGTGAGAACTTCAGACAATTCCTCTGTATCCTATGGTAGCCAGGCAGTTAGAATAACAGGAAGCTGTCAGAATGGCAAAAATGGCATTTGTGGAGTTTGTCTGGGTCTGTCTGAAGGCATGGCTTCAGCAGAGGCTGAGGCTGCACAGACAACTTTAAAATTGTCATTGGGTATTTAACAAAAAAGGTTAAAATGTAAAATCCTGTCCATTACCCAGTGTCCACATAGTGTCACATAAAAGCTAGACAGGTTTTTTCCCTCGACTTCAAAGTACTGAATTAGTTTACTTACCATATGGATTATTAGAATCATTTGCACAATTCTTCTCCAGGCCTTTGTCTTACCTGACACTTCTCTGCCCATTCCCCCTGCTGTTGAGTCGCTCTAGTACTTTAAATTTTCTGCCTGTCTTTTTGCCACAGAGAAAACTTGACTCGGATCCACTTGCGTGCATGCATCTCCCTTCAGAGGCTCCTGATCAGACTTATTTGACAAACACGATTGATCAGATGGAATTTACTTTTGCCTGCTACTGCTCTAAGTGCTTTACAAATATTAATTCATTTACTTCTGCCAGGAGCTGAGATATTTTTATCATCTTCCTTTTGCAGATTAGGGGATCGAAACACAGGGTATTTAAAGTCGCTGGAGACAGGATTCTACTTGACAGAGTGGCACTTTACCATAGTTCTTTTTTTTTTTTTTTTTGAGTTGGAGTCTCACTCTGTCGCCCAGACTGGAGTGCACTGGCACACTCTCCCCGCCACCACAGCCTTGACCTGCTGGGCTCTGGTCATCCTTCCGCCTCAGCCTTCCAAGTCGCTGGAACTACAGGCACACGCTACCACCCTCGGCTAATTTTTGATTTATTGTAGAGATGAGGTCTCGCCAAGTTGCCCAGGCGGGTCTCGAACCCACGGGCTCAGGCAATCCACTCACCTCGGCCTCCCAAAGTGCTGGGATTCCAGGCTGAGCCACCAAGCCCGGCCTACCATAATTCTTAACCATTACGTTGCTTCTCACTTTAAAGGTAAGAAATTAAACCAATTTTAACATGATTTCTCTGAAAAACCAATGCTTGCATGAATCCCTTCATGAGGATGGACTCTATTCCTAGCCATTTTTTCTGAAGTCCCGCTTTCCAGTTATGGATATATGCTTTCATAAGCCTTGGCACGGAGCCGTATTAAATGCACTATTACAAACATTGCTTCTTTTGGCACACACCTTACACATGTATCTTCTCCGTAAAGAATTCACATGTATTGTATTTGAGAAGATAAATGTTATTTATTTGTTTTGTGAATACATTTTGTATATTCTATCACACATTCCACTAACAGTAAAACTCATCTACGTGGTTCTTTGAGTCTAGGACAGTGAATGTCAACCTGGGTGATTTTGCTCACCAAGGGACATTTGGCAATGTTTGATCATGTTTTTGAATGTCACAGCTGGGGCTTGAAGTCATACTGGCATCTAGTGGGAAGAGTTCAGGGATGCTGTCAAACATCCTATAAGCACAGAACATCTTCCCACAACAAAGAAGAATCAGGATTAACATGTTGAGTTTGAGAAATCCAGGTCTAGGATATCCTGTACATTCAAAATTATTTTGTTGAAGACAATTTAGGCATTGCCTCAATAGTACTGCAAAGGCTATATAAAAACTATGTTTATAAACACTGTCTCATTAATATATCCCTTTATTAGATTGGAGACACTCAACTTATGTCTTATGTTTTATTTTCTCTTTGTGTTTATAAAGGACTCAGAACTATAACTTTGTCTTATGGTAAATAGTTATAATTGCAGATCTGTTTAGTGCTATGTTATTCACTCACTCGTACAGTCATTTTTCAAAGGAAATAAGTACCTAAAATTAACTTTATACTAAGCAATGTTCTAGACGAACAAGTAGTTTAGAATCTGTATACGAGTAATAGGTGGATTGTTCAAATTATTTTAATATTGACTGAGAAGTTATGACTATGGGATTTATATTTTCTGTAACTTGTATTATATAATTAGAACAATCAATATTGTATTTAAGAAGAAATCAAGCAGGCCATTTTTCCGTAATGTAGAAAAATGAGAGAAAAAGATAGAAAGAAAACAGTTGATTGGATTATTCATTTTTGCCCAATTAGTCAGAACGGGAGGTTAGTAACATCACACGCACAAAGATGAGCAGGTGGTTGGTCCAATAAGAGGATTGCATTATCTTTCCATGATTTTACAATGAAACAATGAGACCAAACAGTATACCTTCCGCTTATTTACCAAACGATTTTTTTTTATAGAAACACACACAAGACGAATTGTATGACTTTTACTTAACCATTAATCAGTTGGCAACATGTTACGTGGCACGTTGTAACATCTTCCACACTAAAACAAAATTACTGAATGTAAAACAAAATTACTGAAAAATAACTCCCTTTTGACTCCCACATCTCTTCCTATCACCACGTTTTTCTGCTGTATCTGACAGCAGAACTCTCTGAAAGTTGGATGCACACTTTTGCGACTTCTTCTTACTCTGTTCTCATTTGTTCCAGGCCTCATGAGGCATCTGTCTCCAAACTCTGTTGTGACATACTTCATAAAGGTCACTGGTGACATCACATTGCCAAATGCAATGGTGAATTCTTAGCCCTCGTTTTCACGTATTAGTATCTAACAACTACGATCACCGCCTCTTTCTTGTAACGCTTTCTTCACTTCACATCACAACTTGTGGTTTTCTTTCTACAAGCAATTCTCTTTCTCAGTCTCCCTTGTTGGGCCCCCTTATCCTCCCAACTTCAAGATGGGTGCCCTAGGCCTTGGTCATTGGAAGTCTTCTCTTTTCTAGTCTGCTTCTTGTGTGGTCTTACTCACATTCATGGTACTAAATATGTATATTGATCAACTTCCACACTTATCTTTCCATTCTCAAACTCTTCCCTGAATTTCAGACTAACATATTGTCTTTCTGGCATCTTCTTTTGGTTGTCAGAGAGCAAATTTACCACACTGAAACATCAACTATTGACCCCCCCCCTTCAAAACTCCTCTCTCAGTAAATGGTAGCAACATTTACCCAGTTTCTTAAAAATGTCAACATTTTCATGACTAATTAATTATAAGATTTCCTGATAAGTAATCAATAGATATTAACAAGAAATGCATACCATCTCTTATCTCAAACTCAGAGGAAACAAACAAATGAGCTACAAAACAAAACCAATTTCTAAGAAGAACATCTAAACTTTGTCCTTGGAAGCACTTTCGTGGTTGTCAACAGTCTTTCTGGGAGTACACGCTTCCTTGGAACCCATATGAAATTATATTGGGCAAGATGATATTTACCTTAGCTGTAGGGTTACACAGACAAGGTGTGCATTTGCATAGAAAAATGTTTGCTATGACAATAACAGAGCACCTACACTTAGGAAGAAACACACTTGGAAAAAGTTGTACAAGTCCTAGAGATGTCAGTGAGGAAAAAAATCGAGTCTTCTGGGACAATAAGAAGTTTGGGGGAAATTTGTGGCCACTTGGTTATTTGGAGAGATTTTTATTATTGAATAAAGTCACAGAGGCTTGATCAAAATACAAAAATGTAGATGGGAATGGAGGAAGATATTTCTGCTTGATTCTTGTTTTCGGTCAGCAATCACTGGCAAGACTATCTACTGTGCGTAGGCATGGGAACCAGTTAAAGAAAGTGTCGATTCACTAGAGTGAAGCTGAGAACTCAGTGGCCTTTGTCTGTGGTGAATGTGTCCAGAAAGGCAAAGAGGAATGAGATTCTCCCGTGGGGTTTCGCATCTCCATAGCGGTAGGTGCTGACAGCTTCAGAGACGGCACAGACAGGGCCAAGAGAAAAGAGTCCTGACAAGCCCAGCTGCAGAGCTCTAACATGGTGAAACAGACACAGGGTCTGGATCTGAGCTTCATTATCTGTAACTAAGGTAAGACCATGTAGTGGATTGCAAAGTGATCCAAGCCTAAACTAATTAGCTGTTCTCTTGCATGCATTTCTCTTGTAAAGATCTTTTCTCATAGGTACCTTTCTGCTGCTCCTTGGGTTCAGTGGTCATGATTTATGGATGTGTGGTCTATGGCTGGGAATAGTTTCTCTTTCTCTCTTGTAACTTCTGGGGAATGCCGAGCCAAACAGATTAAAAATGCCAGCACCATTAACAGATTTGTTAGGGGAAGTAGCATTCAGAGACGCAGCGAGTCTAAAAGGATGATGACTTAGCCAGCTGACATTACTTATTGACGTGGGACGATGTGGAAAAGGTGAACCTGTGATTTCCGGTGGAAACAGTCATTCATAAAACCTTCTTTTTGTATGTCTTTGTCTCTCTTTCACTGTTGCAAAGTGACAACAAAGGGACATCAAGAATTTGAAGCCGTGTGACAAAATGTGCTGTCATCTACAAGTGCAGATGCTAGATGTTAGATGCTCTAAAGACTTTAGAAAAACAACTGCTAAAAGGTCGCCTCGGTAAGGAATAGGCTCCTCGAGCACTGAAATCTGATTAGGTATAAAAAGGACTGGGCTTTCTAACTCTTAATGTTTTCCTCTGCTCGTTGTTTTCTTGCAATTTGTAATCTAGTCTGTTGCTAGGGAGTAAATAACACCTACTATATTTCAAGCCTTCAGGTTTCCATTGCACTAGTTGAAGTGGCACTGGTTCAAAGAGGCAGTTCATCCACATGAAAATTCTGAGACGGTATAGATGCATGATCATGGGTTTAACCACGCAGGTCTTGTTTATGAAACACTTTAAGCTTTTTTTTTTAGTAATTTTTTTTCAGTAATTTCACATTTTGATCTTCATAGATGGCCACACCAAAACATCTGCTGTAAAGTGACTATGTCCCAGCCTAGGCTACCCTTGTCAAAGTGGCTGCTTCAAATCAGCCAAGGTAGAAGCTCCTGTCTTTTTTTAAAAGCCCTTCCCCCTCCTCTTTTTTTTTTTTAAGTTCCTATGAACCTTGAAATAATACTGAAAATTCAGAGGGAATTAGGGGCAATATCCCCAGAGGTTCTGAAAGCCCACAGTCCTAAAGGTAGAGACCAAACTGTCAAATCACCAGGGATATGACCTTTCCGAGTTACTTAGCTTCTCTCTGCCCTCCTTTTCAAAGCCTTTAATAGAATCTGTATCTTAGATATTCTTTAATTTTGCTTGATACGGTACCTGGCACAAAAGGAGCACAAGCTAAATGTAGACAATTACAATCGGTTTCATTTTAGAGAGAAAGGAAACGCTGATACAGAGAGAGATATTGAGTTAATAGCTAAGCTCAGAGTAATATCCCAAATGGCTCGACTCCAAAGAATACTTGTTTTGTTCTCAGGTTTAAGGAAATACAAGCCAACTGCGATTTTGTCATGAGGAAGGTAAAATAGAGTTGCAATATCAAAAGTGGTTCTGGCAACTCATACCAGCCCTGACCTGCTTCTGCCATGGTTTTCTGAGCAGCCATACTCAACTTTCAGCTTTCAAATGTCCACAGTCCACATTCCATCTCTGGGCCTCGCCCCTCTGATGGGTCCCATTTCCACAGGTCAGTGTTGCAGCTGAGGTCAGGAAAGGTATGATGGGATGGGCTGGCTCAAGAGGTGGTGAGAGTCAAGGAGGGAGTTAGGGCCAGGGACATTCTTTAGTGTGTACAGAGTCCAAGAAAGACAGACCAGTCATGTCACATTTTGGTCTTTATAGATGGTTGCATCAAAATGTCGGCTTTAAAATGGCTATGTCACGGTGGCTGCTTCAAATGAACCAAAGAAGAAACTCCTGTTTTCTCTGAGAGCTTAAGCTTCAGGTGAAATCTACTGACATCTATGAGACACCTACTATTTTACAAGGCTATCTGATTTTGTTTTCATAATTGTCCTCTCAAAAGAGATGGAAATCCCAGAGGCAATATAACTGGTCTGAGTTCCATAGGTAGTTGATAGATATGAGATTAAACAGAAATCAGTCTGACTCCAAAAAATCAAATCTAAGTGGTGAAGGTTAAGGCACTATTTTGTTTACATCACATAAATACTATACTTGGAATCACAAGTTGTGATAAGAACCTGATAAGGCCCTCATGGGATCCAGGCCATCAAAACCTGAATTCAGTTCACCTTCAAGAGGTCACACACCCAGCACCAGACTCCACAGTGGGTTCAAGGTCACCCTAGGACACAAGAGTAACTGATGGAGAAACAGCTCCTGTCGTAATTCTGCTGGGGTTTCCTTAATTGTTGTCTAGAAAATTCTTAATCTTGCCTGAATTTTTTAAAGTTTGAGCCTTATGCAGAATTACTAAATTAGAATGATAACTGGTCAACTAAAATTTAAAAAGTCAATGCAATGAACAAAGGTGTAGATAGCACCAAAACATGGGTCCAGATGATCTTTGCTATTGACATGACAAACATGGCTTATTATTATTATTATTATTATTATTATTACTATTATTATTCTACAGGCTAATAGGGTTGCTCCCAGTGTGGGTCGCTCCTAATTATTTTTTTTAAATTCAAAGATACAAATGTTTTGGCTTTACTGAAAAGATGAAGTCCAACACTGTTTATTTTTAATCCTCTTGGAAAGACTTTCACCACTGTTCATCTTATAGCATTGAAGAAGTGCTATTTGCTAGTTAATGAAAAATAGCAACAACATAAAACATAAATATGAGTGTTAAAAGAGAAATTCAGAGCTACCTAGTTCAACCTCCTAACAAATTCAGGAAACTCTTCTAGAAATTCAAATTGAGCATCCAAATTCTGAGTAAATAGTAGATTGTTTCTGTTAGGAATACTTACAAGAAAAATCTGCTTCTTGATACAAATATTAAATCTACATCCCAGTAAATTCCATAAGCAGATTCTACCCCCATGCTCTGTAGCATCACAGAGCAGAGCCCCTGTCTCTACTGCATGAATAGAAAGGGTTGAGGATTTAGAAAATCCTGCATTTCATCTCTGCGTTCAAGGGTGTGAGCTACTCGGAGCAGGGCCCCACTTTATCTCAGCACATCTAGACCACCGTACGGGGACCATAGCTGGTGTTCCATAAAGGTTTTGACTACATGGGTATATATCTCTTCTTTAATAGTTCTTCTTCTGTTCTTCCTGTGTTATCTCCTGTTCCTCTCCTTCACCATTATAGTGATGTCTCTTAAAAAAACAAGATACCCAGAATCAAGTATTGCATTTCAGATACGAAATATCTTCAGTTAAACTAGCTTTTTATTACTTTCACTGGGAATTCTGTGTGGAGGAGAAACTGTTTTTCTTGAAACTCTGCCTCGATTTTCTGGGAAAAATGTCTTTTTAAGCCCATTCGCCTCCTCCCTGCTCATCTTTCTAACCTTCTGGGCTTGACACTGACCAGTGTTTAGTGCAATCAGTTGCCTACATTTTCCTGCTTGTGAATTTCTCCAATCGCTAAAGGGGGGGGGGGGGGATTGATTTCACAGGCAGTTCTGCTCCAGGAAGTGGGATGGGTCTCTCCTTAGCACACTCGAGTGAAGGGCTCTAAATCTCATCTCAGGGGACTCGGCCAGCATTTTTATGGGCAGTTCTGCTCTGAACTTGTGCCCCAGTCCTCGGGACTGGGCTTTCTATTTTCTCCTAAGTTTAGATCCAAAGACCCACATTCACCCTGATTCTGTTTCCGGCAGCTCCTTTCCTCATTAGGGCTTAAAACTTGAGTGATAGAATGAAATGAATTGTTCATAGTTGCTTTTTCCCAACATTTGCCACCTGTGTGACTCTGGCAAAATGTACCGAACTAGTCAAGCTTCAATTCTTTAACCTTAAAATGGGCATAATATTGATCCCTGTATTTTCAGGGTTACTGAAAGAATTTTTAAAGTTCATGGGCATAAAGTACCTGGTACTTAAAAAACGTTTCTCTCTAGCTAAGAACTGCTATGCGGCCCTTATTTTCTTAGTCTGGAGACCCAAAACCCCAGCTCCGTGTCAGGGCCCGATTACTTTTTGCCATAGGTCTTTGATGTGGCGTGTTCGCCTATCTAAGTATCTACCCACTGCTTATTCTCGCTTCTCCTAACTTTCCCAGCACTGCATTTTTCTCTTACTTTTCTCACTGAGTGTCTGTTAAGCTGACTAACAGAGCCCTGCCACTCTTTTGATCCTATTGTGTCCTGCAGCAGCTCGAGGAAGTTTGTCCTTCCACGACCATAGCTGGTCCTGCCTAAGCACAGTCCGTGCCCCACCCCAGTGAGCAATCATGAATTACTGGCTTTAGACCTTACTAGTCTGGCCATGACATCGCTTATGAATCCACACGTGTCAGAGTTGATACTTTGAAAGGCATTACCACCTTCTCCTTGCAAAAGAACGCCCAGCCCCAGGGACAATCCTCTCAGCTCCCCAGGTTCACATGCTGCTGAGCCAGGAGCTCGCAGTCCATCAGCAATGATCTCCCAAGTCTGAGAGACAGAATCCTGGCAGTCCCCATCTACGATCACAGGAGACACACCTCTCCAACGTGGAAGGCATTGCTTGTACCTGAAAAAATCCTGGACTGTAATGATAATACAGGCTTTACCCCTGCAGAGTTTGTTTGTTTGTTTGTTTGTTTGTTTGACTTGGAGTCTCACTCCGTCACCCAGGCTGGAGTGCAGTGGCATGCTCACGACGCTCCCAGTGTCGACCCACTGGACTCAGCCGATCCTTCTGCCTCAACCTTCCAAGCAGCTGGAACTACATGCATGCACTACCACGCCCGGCTGATTTTTGATTCATGGTAGACACGAGGTTTCTCCAAGTTGCCCGGGCTGGTCTCAAACCCGCAGGCTCAGGCAATTCATTCGCCTCGGCCTCCCAAAGTGCTGGAATTACAGGCTGAGTCACCAAGCCCGGCCAACCCTTGTAGAGTTTATTGAAAGTAAAGATGGAAATATATTTTTTCCCTTCCCAGTCTCAGATGTTCTTTTCTCTTATTTGACCAAACAGACTCTTTGTAGTCACCTCTTGTAGTGTGAATTTCTATTCCTTTTATTAATGCCAGGCAGCCACTGACATAAAGAACTTTTTGTCTTGAGTCACTTTTCTCTACCCTCATCCTTCCCATGCCCAACAATAATCATTATCATTTTATTTTTTATTTTTTGAGTTGGAGTCTCACTCTGTCACTCAGACTGGAGTACAGCCTCGACCTGCTGGGCTCCGGCAATCCTTCCGCCTCAGCCTTCCAAGTAGCTGGAGCTACAGGCGCGCACTACCACACCCGGTTCATTTTGATTTATTGTAGAGATGAGGTCTCGCCAAGTTGCCCAGGCAGGTCTCGAACCCGCGGGCTCAGGCAATCCACTCACCTCGGCCTCCCAAAGCGCAGGATTACAGGCTGAGCCACCGAGCCCGGCTCATTATCATTTTAGAAGCAAATTTCTGATCATAGTT
>CAUYQG010029771.1:0-15260 GCA_963574415.1 Tarsius wallacei
GAAGATAAAGATTAAGGTGATTATTTTTTATTCTTAACATATTTGAGTAGTTTTAAAAATTTTAACAATAGTAGGTATATATTATTATTTTCTCTTTTTTTATTTTAAAGATGTGGGGTACAATTCAGGGTTAGGTATACAAATGTTCATTATGCAGGTACCCTTGTTGATGAGGTATGCCCCTCCCTCCTCTGGCAGTTTCCCACTAATGCCAATCCCTTTCTTATAGTATTATGGTAATTGTTCAAGGTTCGCTGATGAGTGAGAACATATGGTACTCTGTTCCTTGTTTCAGTGATAGATCACTGAGTATGATCTACTCTAAATCCATCCAAGATGCATGAAATCCATATGTTTGTCCTTCTTTATGGCTGCATAATATTCCATTGTGTATATGTACCACATTTTAAAAATAAAAAAAGAGAAAATAATAATATATACCTACTATTGTTAAAATTTTTAAAACTACTCAAATATGTAAAGAAGAAAAAATAATCACCTTAATCTTTATCTTCATTCTTAGAAATTGGTGAGTTTTTGTCTCTTTCTCATTTTGTGCTTCATGCTGTATTTTTCTAAAAGATCTCATTTGAAACTGAGTGCTGATTTCCGCCAACATTGTTTCTTCAGAGATGCGTGACATTTTCCTGTTTAAGTACAGGTAAAACAGCATGTGGTTCCTGCCCCATGGACACTTCTCTTGGCCGCCCAGTGATTAACCTGGCATCAATTACACTAAGTACTATTTAAGGAGGGAGGACGTGCAACCTGGAAATTAAGCCATTAACACTAAATTAAGGCCATCGTGAAACAGTCAAGAAATCTTTTAGACATAAATACTCCTTCTCTGTCTTTCTACTTTACACAGAAATGAGGACCACTTTTTTTACTAAAGACAACTTTCTATTGCTTTCTGCTAAGACAGTGGGTGCCATGCTGCATTTCAGGGTTCACAAAGAATCCACTCCCCCACAAAAGAAACACACTATGATGCACATTATTGTACTCCCTATTATGCTCTGTGTGTGTGTGTGTCTGTGTGTGTGTGCATGTGTGCCCATGTACATGTGAGGCTTTGAAGACACCTAGTCATTGTTAAGTATTTAAGTGCAAGTCATAAAGTACTATAGGAGAAATTTATAAAAGGATTTGACGTCAGAATACATTTTCTTTTTACAGTTAGTATATGCATTAACCTGGCTAACTATGGTTATTTTTTTATATAGGATGTTTTAACATAACAATTTACAATATTCATCTGTTTACTAATATTTACTGAGGGCCTATGATGAGTCTGACCCTCTACTAGGTTTTGAATCTAGAGTAGTAAACAAATCGACAAAATACCTGCACTCTCAGAATGTATGCTTCAGGGAATAAACGCAAACAGGAAGCAAATAAATAAATAAGATATATTAGATGTTTACAACTGCTTGGGAGAGTAGCAGAGAAGGGAAATAGGGCGTTTGTATGGATGTGGGTAGGTGTTGGTGGGTATCTTCGTCATTTGCACTGCTATAACAAAATATCTTAGCCGGACTCGGTGGCACAGCCTGCAATCCCGCGCTTTGGGAGGCTGAGGTGAATGGATTGCCTGAGCCCGCGAGTTCGAGACCCGCCTGGGCAACTTGGCGAGCCCTCATCTCTACAATAAATCAAAAATATATATATATCTTAGACTGGGTAATTTGTAAATAATACTAATTAATTTATCACAGTCTGGAAGCTGAGAAACCCAAGATCAAGGAGCTGGCAATTTGGTGTCTCGGAAGAGGTGCTCTCTGCTCCCAATAGGGTACCTCGTTGCTGCATCTCCTGTAGGATATGAATGTTGTGTCCTCATAAGGTGGAAGGGAAGAAGGACAAAAGGCTTAAGCTAATTCCCTCCATCCCTTGCATAAAGCATTAATCCCATTCATGAAGGCAGAGCCCTCATGGCCTAATCAGCTCCTAAGATCCCACATCTTAATACTGTAGCATTGGAGATGAAGCTTCAACATAGATTTTGGATGGGGCACAAATATTTATACAACAGCATTCCACTATTGGCCTCCCAAAACTCATGTCCTTCTCACATACAAAATACATTCATTCCATCTTGATGGCCCTAGAAGTCTTGACTCGTTCCAACATCAACTTTAAAGTTTAAGTCCAAAGTCTCATTTAAATATCAGTTAAATCATACAAGTGAACCCAAAGGTATGATTTATTTTGAGGCAAATTCTTCTTCAGCTGTGAGCCTGTGAAATCAAACAAGTTACATGTTTCTAAAATACAATAGCGGGAAAAGAACAGGAAAGTTGTTTTGATTCCAGAAAGCAGACATAGGAAAAAAGAAAGGATTAACAGGTCACAACCAAATTAAAAAACCAACAAGGCAAACATTCTTAAGGCTTGAGAATAATCTTTGATTCCATGTGCTGCCTTCTAGACATACTGGAGTGGGAGTTGGGCCCCGCAAACCCTAGGCAGGCTCACCCCCCAGGGCTTCACTTGGTACAGTTTACACCACAGCTCTCAGGGAGCAGAGTCTGGGGCTTGTGACTCCCCTAGTCTGATGCTGCCTGCTGGTGGCTCTTCAGGTCTGGGATTTTGGAAGCAGCTCTACCCTGTGACTCCACTAAGCAGTGCCCTACTGGGAACACTCTGCATAGGCCCTGAGGTTCTCTGAGGCATTCTTTGAACTCCAGGTGGAAGTCATCATGCTTCTACAGCTCTTGCACTCTGCACACCTGTAAATGTCACCAAGGTTTACCACTTGTGCCTTCTGGAGGGGCTCCCAGTGCAAACCTGGGTGCACTTGAGCCACAGTTGGAGTGGTCAAGGAGCTCTATGCCTTCTGGAGGGGCACCCCAAGCTAACCCTGAATCTGCTTGAGCCATAGCTGGGGTGGCCAAGGAGCTCTATGCCTGAATGTGTGGAGCAGAAGCTTGGGGTGATCCTAGACAGGGAGCCTCAGAGTCCCATGGATGCCTGTGCCCCCACCCCTTTAGATCCTGAGCACTCTGGGCCTGTGATTGGCCGGGCAGTCATGAAGAGCTCAGAAATGCCTTCAGAGTCATTTTTTCATCATTGTCCTGATAAATAGTATCTGCCTTGTTTTTATCCATACTGATCTTTTCATCAAATGTTTGCTTGGCCAGCCATTGACATTCTCTTTCCAAAATGCCCTTTTATTTTTTAAAAGCCGTACAGCACCCTGAACACATCACTTAGAGATTTCTTCCACCAGTAGTTTGTAGGTCTGAAGTTCTGCCTTCCACAAAATGTTAGGATATGGACACACTTCAGTCAAGGTATTTGTCATTTTATAACACGAATGGACTTTACTCCAGTTTGCAAACCCTTACTGCTCTTTTCCATCTAAGACGCATCAGAATTGTTTTTATCACTCATATTTCTGCCAGCACTCTGACCATGATCATTTAAGTAATCTCTAAGAATATTTCTTCTCTCTCTACAGCTTTCTTCTTCTGAGCCCTCACCAAAATTGCCCTTAAGGCTCTATTCATGACAATTTAGGCTTTTTCTAGCTTAAACCTCCAAACTCTTCCAGCCTCCACCTATGGCCCAGTTCCAAAGCTGCTTTCACATTTTTAGGTATTTATTATAGCAACACATCGCTTCTCAGTACCAGTTTTTGTCTTAATCGGTTCAGGCTGCTATAAAAAAAATACCACAGACTCACCAACTTATAAATAATAGAAATTTATTTCTCATGATTCTGGAGGTTCTGAAAATCAAGGTACCAGCAGATCTGGTGTCTGGTGAAGATTGCTCTCTGCTTCCAGGATGGCACCTTCTTGCTGCTGCCTTACACAGCTGAAGATAGAAGACAAAAGAAGTGAACAGCTCCCACACACCTCTTTTATTAGGACACTAATCCATTCATGAGGATGCTAGCCACATGACAATCATCTTCTAAGGTCCTCATGTCTTAATACTATCACACTAAGTTTTAACATGTGAATTTTGGAGGGACACATTCAGACCATAGGAGTGGGGAAGGGTTGGAGGGTGGTTATTTTAACTAATATCATCAGGAATGGTCTTTTCATGTATGTGGCAAATAGTGTATGCCACAAACATGAGGAGGAGTCAGGAAGAATGTTGTTTGAAACCCACAGGTCATGAGGAAAGGAGTCATGCGGCTAATCTGAAGGAAGAGTAATTCAGGCTGAGAGATCAGCATGTGCAAAGCTCTGAGGTAGAAACATGCATGGTATATTTTGAGGAAAATCAAGAGAGACAGTATGGTTGTTAGAACAGGGAAATGATAACAGGTGAGATCAGAGAGGAATTAGGGGGTGTTTTAATACTACATTTCTTAACATTATTAGTATTTCTTCTCAGTGCTGTGTACGTATCATTTTACTCATACTTGGCTGATTCAGTGTGCTCTGATTTTCTGTCTCTGGAAAAAATTGTACAAGAGAACGTTCAGCCAAATTAAACTGAAGGTCATTTGTTCTCCTATGTTAGTAATTTGGGTGGGTATATTAGTGTCTTAGTTTTCCACGGCTGCATGGCGAATTATCACAAATTTGGTGCTTAACACAATGCCCATTTATCATCTGTAGTTTTTGTAGGCTAAAGTCCACCCATGGCTTAAATGGATCCTCCCTTCAGGGAGTCACCCGCCAAAATCAAGGCTTTTGCTAATCTATGCTCTTATCTGGAGGCTCTGGGGAAGAGTTTGCTTCCAAGCTCATTCAGATAGTTGGCCAAATTTAGTTCCTTGCTGCGGCAGGCCTGAGGTCCTTGTTTCCTTGCTGGCTGTCAGCCACGGGCCACTCTCAGCTCCCAGAGTCCCCACAGTTTCTTGCCTCAGTTACTTGCTTCAAAGTTGGTAACAGAAAATCATCCTCACATCGGATTCCTTTTGGAGTTCCCAGCACTTATGCCAGGAAGAGCCCATTTCCTTTTAGAGGCTCATCTGATTAGGTCAGGCCCTCTAAGGATTATCACCCTCTCTTAAAGTCAATTGCTTGGGGAAGTTAATTACACCTGCAAATCCCTTCACAGCAGTACCTAGATTAGTATCCAATTGATGTGTGTACACCAGGGGGTAGGAATTTTGGGGGCCACCTTAGAATTCTCCCTAGCAAAGTATGAAAATGTATTAATAGCATAAATTGCATATAAGAGGGAGACATTTGTGGCTATTTGTCCTTAGGCACACTCAGACCTAATTTATCCAAATCAAGGAGAAAAGAAGTGTTTGTTTGTTTGTTTGTTTGTTTGTTTGAGAAAGAATCTTTCTCTGTAAAGAATGGAGTGCAGTGATGTGGTCATAGCTCCCTGCAGCCTCGACCGTCTGGGCTAAATGATCCTCCTGCCTCAACCTCCCAAGTAGCTTGGACTACAGGTATGTACCGCCATGCCCAGCTAATATTTTAATTTTTAGGAAAGACAGGGATCTCACTATGTTGCCCAGGCTGGTCTCAAACTCCTGGCCTCAAGTAATCTTCCTGCCTCAGCCTCCGAAAGTGCTAGGATTACAGGTGTGAGCCACTGCACCTGACTGAAAGGAGGAATTTCAACAATCATTACTCTGAATCACGACTGATAGGGGTGTGGGAAGTAGAAAGAGGAAATTTGCATTTTTGGAATAAGGTCATATGCCACCCTCCTAGAAAGTGTAAGCACTTTTATAAATTGGGAGGCATAATGAGGTGGTAAGGAGTAAGATCTGCATAGGGAGACTGAGGGGTGGGGAGCTGGGACATTGCGCTATGAGTCGTCCGGACAATTGTAAATGACCAGATGGTGAGTAGACTGGACAATGGTTCCAACCTCAGGGGCCAGGGGGTAAGCAAATGGGGACTGTGAGAATAACACCTGGGAAGAGGTGCAGCCAGGATGCCAGCCCAGGCCTTCCCAAAGCCCTGTGTAGGTCACTAACCAGCACCCTTCAAAGTGTGGCTCGCTTTGGGAGCTTGTTAGACATGAAAACTCTTAGGCCCCATCTGAGATTTGCAGACTCAGAATCTGCATTTTATCAAGGTCCCCAGGGAACTCCTATGCACATAAAAGTTTGGAGAGCACTGCTCAACCCTACCACCCCTGAGGGTGAGTTTCTGAATAATTGGGCAAGAGCCTCACATCCTAAGAAAGCCCCTGAGTTCCAGGAAAACTGGGATGGTCACCCAACTTTCTATCATCCAATACCTGGACATCACCTCCCTGATTCAGTGCCATTCACTCCAAGCTCCCACTGTCCACCTCAGGAGTGATATCATCCCTAGATGAGGCTTTTCACAATAGGTGAGCTATAGAAAGTAATTTGAGATCCGATGAGATGAAAGCACTTCCTATAAATATCCAGCCAGAATCATGACCATTGCTCTCATAACGTCACAGAGCACATGTTGGGCTGAGAACTCGTGAGACAGGGCTTAGTCTCCTTAAGATGACCAGGCAGAAAGGTTCTCCCTGAGAAGCCACATGTTGCAAGGGAGGGCACCACAGAACCGGCCATACTGGAAGAATTCTTAGATCTTGTGAACTGCTTCTCTAAGTCTTCAGAAGTCATGAGTGTGGCTAGCAGGGTGTGACTAAGAAGTTATCAAGCTAAATGCCAACTGGTCTGTCCCACTAAACAAACCTGCTAACGGCCTCCACACAAAAAACCCCGAATGAGATGAATGAGCAGGCCCCTCTAGAACCAAAAGACTCTCCATCTCCCAACATGGCATGTTAGGCATCTGATATGTTGAGATAATGACAAAAATATTTACAGAGTCATCAGGGTAGACTATGGGCCAAGTATAGTGCTAGATGTTTACTATATTTTCTCTTGTAAGCTTCCCAAAAATTCCAGGTGGTAATTTTGTTCACAGATGGGGAAACTTGGGTTCAAAAAGGAAAATAACTCAAAGGGCAAGTAATAGGACTGACGTCCTTATCTGGCTCTTTCGCATTTCAAACCCATGTTCTTAACATTGCTCCAATCTGTATTTGCTGATAGCTACCATTCCCATACCTGCTCCAAAAGCAATCTATCCAGGGATGTGTTTTCCAGCAAAGGAGGCGTTTGTAGGCTTCACATTGGAGGGCATAGCCCAACACACAAAATACTGAAAGTACTTCTTGGTTAGAGGAGGCAATGCATAAAGAAATATGTTTAAAATTTTGCAATTTCTATAATTATCGATGTTCTTAGTACCCAATCAATAATTATGCAAGGGTGTGTTAGGTTTGATAAATACAAGAAAGACTACACTCAACATTTTATAATACATTTTTGTTTACTTGATCAGCATTATACTCATTTATCTCCATAACAACTTCATGGAATACATAAAAGAGGTACCACTTTCCTTTCTACAGATAAGGAAATTGAAGCTGAAAAGTGAAACAGGGCTTGCCCAAAGTTATGTAGCTAGAATGTGGCTAAGAACTTGACCTGATGCATCCTGATTCCACATCCTGTGCTCTTTCCATGAGACCACAACTGTAGCAGCAAATATAACTGCAGCAGAAAATACAACTGTAGTAGCAAATACAACTAGGTGTGGTCATGTGTGTCCTGTTCATGGCTCACTGTCATGGGGGAAAGTATGATGGGGAGGGAGACGGGGCCCAAGACAGTTGGCAAAAACACATGGCAGACTGGAGTGATTGTTAAGTTTGTGAATATCATACAAGTAACAGCATTTCAGAGCTTATAGGATATGTTCACGTAAGTTATCTCATAATATACAGCAGTCTTGTGAGACAGATAAACAAGACTTAAGTCACTAGACCAGGGTTGCTGTTAAGCACTTGAAATGTGGCTAGCTGAAATTGGCTTGTGCTGTTTTGGGCAGTGGTTTATGTGCTTCTAAAATCATGTTGTAAAGGTTAATTTTAGGTGTCAACCTTGAGTAGATTAAGAGTTACCTAGATATCAGGTAAAGCATTCTGGGTGTGTCTGTGAGGGTGTTTCCAGAAGAAATTGACATGTGAATCTGGTGGACGCAGTGGGGCAGATCCTCCTTCAATGTGGGTGGGCACCATCCAATCAGTTAGGGGCCCAGAGAGAATAAAAAGGCGGAGGAAAGGTGAATTCTCTCTTTCTCCTGAAGCTGGGACATTCTTCTCTTGCCCCTGTACATCAGAACTCCAGGTTCTTCTGCTTTTGGACTCTGGGACTTGCACTCTGGGATCCCAGGTTCTCAGGCCAATGGCCTCAGATTGAGAATTACACCCTCAGTACACTTAGCTCTGAGGCTTTACGGCTTGAACTGAACCACACTGCTGGCATCACAGGGTCTCCAGTTCACAGCTTGCTTGTCATGGGACTTCTCAGTCTCCATAATCACATGAGCTCATTCCTGAAATAAATTCTTTCCCTCTCTTTCTTTCTCTTCCTTCCTTCCTTCCTTTTTCTTTCTCTCTCTTCCTTCCTTCCATTATTTCTTTCCTTTCTCTCTCCCTCTATCTCTCTCTATATATATATTATCAATCATCTATCATACCTATCACCTATCTATATCATCTATCTATCATCTATCTATTCATCCATCCTTCCTATCCCATTTCTTTAGAGAACCATGAGTAATATACATGCTATCAACAGAATAACTGAGGCAGAATAGTGACTCCAAGGTTGAACAGCCCCATTAAACAGGGATGCAATATTGATGTGGATGAAAGGGAAAAGCTTGTGTGTTTGGATGTTTACATATGTGACACCCCAAATAGATGGTGGAGCGAAGGGAGTGTGGTGTGCAGTGTGTGTGTGAATAGGGCAGGAGGGTCTTGATGTGTTGATGTGGTAAGCTGTTAGAGACAGAAGGGCCTCTTAAAAAAGGATAATGTGTATGTTAACAGTCTTCTGAATTTGGCTGTACAAATGATGTTTTAAACAATTCTTGTGTCTGAGTTCCCTGGATGATTTTTGTTTTTTAATGGTTATGTGTATTTTCCTAAATAAGACCATAGGTGAGAAAAGTATGGAAGAAAGGGCTTGACTTAACCCAATAGCAAATAGAAGCTCTAATAACCTCTCTCATCTTTTCAGTTAAAAATGTTTCTAAAGCCAAACTGGAATTTGACTTTGTGTTAGTTCTGGCTAAGCTCAGTTAATTAAACTCAGCTATTTTCCTCTCTTTGTTTCCCAGTGTTTTGTTGAGGGATCCTCACACCTCTCTTGCCCCTCACAACAACCCCTGAGTATTACCTGGGACAGTGTAAATTCTCTTTCTTTTTCTTCTCTTCTTCTCCCCTCCATTCTCCTTGCTTCCCCTCCCCTCTTCCCATCGTTTCCTTGCAATTTTCATTCAGCATCCAGTGGTTTGTTTTGGGAGGGAGGCTCGTTTGGAGTCCCTGAGCTTGGACAAGTCCTCACATAGTATTTACTTATAGCCCTTAAAGAACTGAAATGAGCCGGGCTCGGTGGCTCTGCCTGTAATCCCGTGCTTTGGGAGGCTGAGGTGAGTGGATTGCCTGAGTCCGCGGGTTCCAGACCCGCCTGGGCAACTTGGCGAGACCTCATCTCTACCATAAATCAAAAAATCAGCCGGGCATGGTAGCGCGTGCCTGTAATTCCGGCTACTTGGAAGGCTGAAGTGGAAGGATTGCCGGAGCCCAGTGGGTCGAGGCTGTGGTGGCCGGGAGCAGCCACTGCACTCCAGTCTGGGTGACAGAGTGAGACTCCAACTAAAAAAAAAAGAACTGAAATGAGCCCCTTGGAGGGAAAAGTGCCTCTTTATCTTGATGTCTTCTTCAGCACAGTGGAATGTGGAGAGCAGCGATGAAAAACCTTCACGGTGCTTGTTGTGCTGGAGCCCCCTCCAACGAGACACTCTCTAACATCAAGTGGGCATTCTTCCCAGGGAAATTATCTTAGCCAAATTACGTGCATTTATCTCTTAGCATTAAGTTATTATTATTTTTTAGCCATCTGCCTCCCCTTAAATCCAACATTATCTTGTAGCCATCCAGGGAACTCAGCCTTTATTTTGCAATTTGCAGAAAATTATGGAAAAGTTTCAATAGGGAATTCCTTGATAATCACTTTATAAGCCAGTTTGTTAAGATCGCAAAAGCTGGAGTTTTCAAATAAAAACCAGGAAGCCAATAGACTGTTTGAGGTGTTGTTGACCAGTGGGAAACATGGTGCAGTATAGCTTCTGAGGATAGAATGCTGTATGTGTGTTTTCTCTAAAATAAAGTGGCTTTTTTTGTTTGTTTGTTTTCTCCTTAACACAAAGGTAATATATGCTTGAAACTACGCAATGAAGTGGTTTCCCATCTCAGAGTACAAGCCAGACTCCTTCCTGGGGTCTATAAGACCCTATATAATATGAACCTTTGTCACCTTTCTGATCCAATCTTTTTCCTTTTTTTCCCCATTACTCACTCTGCTCCAGGCATTTGTTCCTTCATTCAGGCCAAGCACATTTATACCTTGAAGATTTTACAGTGACTGAGCAAAAACTCTCCCAGATAGCTCTGTGACTATCTCATTATTTTCAGATCTTGGTTCAAATATCACCATTATCAATGAGGCCTTTTCCAACTGCCATATATTATAGACCCCCCTTCCCACAACACAATGTCCCTGTACCTCCCCGCTTTTAAATATAGTGCTCATCACCATCTGATACAGCATATTTTTACTTGTTTATGATCTTTCCTCTCACTAGGATGTAAGTTCCTTACACTATTAAAACAGTGCTGGCACAAGAAAGAATTCAGTAAATATTCTTTGCATGGATGAAGGCATATTGTTCATAAATTTCTGAGCATAAACTGTGCTTATCAACCCAGATAAGTATGTGACTTGCTGGTACTTAGTTTAGGTGAAGAAGCAGGATATCCCAATATTTGCAAGCATTTAAAAATCAGAAGCATATAGATTGTCTATCAGTCAGGGTTTAGCTAGTAAAACAGAAGCTATTCTAGGTATTTGAAGCAGGAAGAAATTAATGGCAGGGAATCAGAGTCTAACACAATTGGAGGTTTATGTTGGGAGGACAGGGCAGCAGCGGTAAGCAAAGTTGCTTTCAGGAAGCCATTACCAATGGTCTCAGCTGATGCCTGCATGGAGAAGTGGGTGGTTCTCAGGAGACTGCCTGGAAGCCTCAGGTAAAAACCTTGCCATGTCTGCCATCTGCTGATACACATGCACTGATCTACAGCTTAAGGGAAAAAAGGCTCTTCTGTTCTCTCTGCAAATATCTCAAACAAGTGCTTCTCATTGACCAAATCTGACGGGGCCCTACTGGCAAGGGACTCTGGGAACTGTGGTTTATGAGTTTCACAACCCTGCAATCCAGAGGAGAGCTTTGGAGCGTGGAACGGCTCTGATTTTAAACAAATAGCACATATTGTTTATTCATTGGTTAGGGAACTACTCCAATTTTATAATTGGAGTAGTTTATTACTGCCAGTCATCAGCTATCTGACATGCTGCAGTGGCAAATTTTAAAATATCAACCTAGGGGACCTAGGGATATCCTAACTAGCATCATTAGATCTATCCCGCATTCCTCTTCCCTACCCCAAGCAATACTTCCAAATATACCTCTAGAAATGACTGTCTAGGAGCATGCTGGACTGGTAAATTCTTATCTCCTTAAATTGCAGGGTATATTTAGAATACCTTTACTGGAAAACCTAAGAGATGCTTTATTCCACCCTCCTGAACTCTCGCAGTCCCTAACAAGTATGCTCCTCCCACCTGAAGGTGCTCTGGGAATAAACCAGGCTTCAATTGCTTGCAGGTATAGCTGGAGCCAATGGGCCAGTGGCACCATGCATCTGGGCCTCAACTTTTCACTGACAATCTAGATATGGTCTGAGCTTGGAGACAGAAAGGGGTGACCATGGGGAAGCCTTCATAATACGCCACTGAGGACTGAGAAGGCAAAGTACATATTGTCCTGACTTGCCATTAGAGAAGAAATGAGGCAGAAGGACTTGCTGATGATGGCATGGACGCTGTGGGGCTTGCTATCTCTCCTGATAAATCAGCAGCAGCCCTGCTGAGAATAGATTTGAAGAAGACAGCTCCCATTCCATTTTGCTCAGACAGCTCTGATACATTGGTCTTGGCTAGTTTGAAGCACATCAGTGCAAACCAGTGTTCAAAAATAGAACCAGCCTCATCTATGAATTGCTTATAGGCATTTTGCACAGTCCCATTATGCTATTTAAAAGACTTCCAGACAGATGCTGCCATACATTTGGCTGGAGATTGTAAGTCAGTTCAACAAAGGGAAATCTCATGAACTTCTGAGTAATGGGAACAGTAGAGTGGCCTGGTAACAGCAAGCAGCATCTATGTGTCGTGCTTCTCTCTCAACACACCAGCACACCATACTTCTTTCCTACATAGTGATCCCTTGATTTTTCACTTCCCCATTTGACATCACAATTAGTCACTTAGAAATGCCCTAAAATAGTCAAAGCCATGGACTTGAATTTTATGTAGAGTATCAAGTTCCTTCTGTCACTACAAAAACTATAACTCTTTGAATACACACACACACACACACACACACAATTGTTTTATCAGTATTCTTTTTTTTTTTTTTTGAGTTGAAGTCTCATTCTGTCACCCAGACTGGAGTGCAGTGGCCGCTCCCGGCCACCGCAGCCTCGACCTGCCGGGCTCCGGCGATCCTTCCGCCTCAGCCTTCCAAGTAGCTGGAACTATAGGCGCGCGCTACCACACCCAGCTAATTTTTGATTTATTGTAGAGATGCGGTCTCGCCAAGTTGCCCAGGCGGGTCTCGAACCCTCGGGCTCAGGCAATTCACTCACCTCGGCCTCCCAAAGCGCGGGATTACAGGCTGAGCCACCAACCCTGGCAGTATTCTTTTTTTTCTTTTTTTTGAGTTGGAGTCCCCCTCGATCACCCAGACTGGAGTGCAGTGGCTGCTCCCGGCCACCGCAGCCTCAACCTGCTGGGCTCCGGCGATCCTTCCACCTCAGCCTTCCAAGTAGCTGGAACTCCAGGCGCGCGCTACCACACCCGGCTAATTTTTGATTTATTGTAGAGATGAGGTCTCACCAAATTGCCCAGGCGGGTCTCGAACCCGTGGGCTCAGGCAATCCACTCACCTCAGCCTCCCAAAGGCGTGGGATTACAGGCTGAGCCACCGAGCCCGGCTACATTAGGTAACTTTTTGATGATCCCCTGTGGCTCCACTGAATAGGCTTATGGCCATTGGCAAGAAGAGAGGACAGGACAGTGGTCCCCAGACTGCCCTTCCAAGCTGTTTTTTGTTTTTGCTTTTTTTAGCAGTCAGCAGAAGCATGTAGGGCAATGTCCCAATCAGGTGTTAGCAAATATCCTTCGAGTTGCTGAGCTAAAGCCACTGGAGAGATCAGAGCTTTCCGAAAACCTGAGGTGGCTGTGATATTAATATTCTTTTAGAACAAAGTGGTAGAGCATTTGTTGTTTGGAATGATCACCAGAAGAAATCTCTGGCCCAAAATAAATTGTTGAGATGTGATGGGTAAGTGGACAAGTTATTTTCAAACAGACACACAAGAGAAGGAAATGACAGGTTATAGGAGGTATATGAGAAAATAGAACTTTCTGAAACATAAGAAGTGGAAGGAGCCGGGCTCGGTGGCTCAGCCTGTAATCCCATGCCTTTGGGAGGCTGAGGTGAGTGGATTGCCTGAGCCCGTGGGTTCAAGACCCGCCTGGGCAACTTGGCAAGACCTCATCTCTACAATAAATCAAAAATTAGCCGGGTGTGGTAGCGCGCGCCTGTAGTTCCAGCCACTTTGGAAGGCTGAGGCGGAGGATCACCGGAGCCCAGCAGGTCGAGGCTGCGGTGGCCGGGAGCGGCCACTGCACTCCAGTCTGGGCGACAGAGTGAGACTCCAACTCAAAAAAAAAAAAAAAAAAGAAGTGGAAGGAGATGATCGCATTGCAGAATTCTTTCTTTTACAAAACAATCCATGGCAAAATGTCCTTATTCAGTGAATATGTGATACAGTTTATTCATAACAGGTGTGAAGTCAGACAGACCTGCACAGAAGCATGACACATTTCTCAAGTCTAGAACAGATATTTGTCTGTACTAGTTTCCTGTGGCTGCTATAAGAAATTACCGCAAATTTCGTGGCTTAAAACAACAGAAATCTATTCTCTTATAGCTCCAGGAGTCAGACTTTCATAATCAAGATGCCAGCAGGGCCCCACCCCTCAAAATTCCAGGGGAGGATACTTTCTTGCCCCTTGTAGGTTCTGATGGCTCCAGGCATCCCTTAACTTGTGGCTGCATCACTTCAGTCTCTGTCTCCATCTTCACATGGTCTTCTCCACCGTGTATCTATGTCTTAATCTCCCTCTCCTTTGTAAGAATACTGGTCATTGGGCTTAGGACCTACCCTAAATCCAGAATGATCTCATCTTATGTACTTCACTTAACTACATCTGCAAAGACTCTATTTCCAAATAAGGTCATATTCACAAGTACTGGGGGTTAGGTACTTGAATATATCTTCTTTGGGGACCACTGCTCAACCATTATGGGGTACTAAAAACATTCCTGTTCAGGGCCCAATGTGTATGGCCCATTGATCAGCTGCTTCAGAATTCAGAATTACCTGGTATATTTTCTGGAAATACAGATTCTTTTTTTTTTCTTTTGACTCAGAGTCTCACTCACGGCCACCCCAGCAACGACCAGCTGGGCTCCAGCGATCCTTCCGCCTCAACCTTCCAAGTAGCCGGAACTGCAGGTGCACACCGCCACGCCCAGCTAATTTTTTTTTTCAGTTGTAGAGATGATGCCTCGCAAAGTTGCCCAGGCTGTTCTTAAACCCATGGGCTCAGGCAATCCCCTCACCTCGGCTTCCCAAAGTGCTGGGATTACAGACTGAGCCACTGCACCTAGCCGAAATACAGATCCTTAGAAACACCTTGTGCCTTCTGAAACCACTCCTTGGGGGTAGGCGCAGAAGTCTGCCTTCTGAACACACTCCCTTTAAGTGATCCCCCGAGTGGTACAGCAGTTTAAGAACCACTGTAACGAGACTCTGAAAGCAGAAACTCAAGTCCTTACTGTACAATGTTAACCTTCTCAGGCAAACCAACTTGCATAGGGAGATAGTGCCAGTTCCGGGGCATGAAGTGTGGATGCATGCTTACTTGGGTGTTAAAAAACAAATCAGAAGCCGGGCTCGGTGGCTCAGCCTGTAATCCCGCGCCTTTGGGAGGCTGAGGTGAGTGGATTGCCTGAGCCCGCGGGTTCGAGACCCGCCTGGGCAAGCGAGACCTCATCTCTACAATAAATCAAAAAATTAGC
>CAUYQG010029774.1:0-32743 GCA_963574415.1 Tarsius wallacei
ACTCTAATTCTACCACAGACTTCAGCATGGTAGTATCTCTCACCTCTTTTTCAGATCCAAGAGAAGAAATGAACAACCTGGAAGCCAATCAGTACTTGTGCTCTCAGCTGGAAAAAAACAAACAGAATTTCCGAGACCTCACAGAGAAATACCTCACATCCAAAGCTACTGCTTACACCCTGGCCAACCACCTGCAGAAATACAGTAAGTCATAAAGGGGCGTGGTCACCAAAGTGAAAAATGATCATCCATCCTTCCTCTGAGAAGTAAAACAATCTTCAGGCCTTCTTCTTCCTTTTTTCATAAAAAATAATTTTTTCCTGACTATACTTCCAGAAATGGGAAAATTTTATACTTCCAGAAAGGAAGTATAGTCAGGATACTATTTATTTATTACTATTTATTTTACTTGCAATTTGCTGAGGATGGAAAAACTGAAGCACAAATTTGCAAGGATGATATAGGGATGAATAGAGACTGAAATCTTGGTTCAGGCACTAAACTGTCTTTTTTCAATAATGTGTGTCAGCTTCTACAAACATATAACATCACTGTTGGTTTGAATATCTCAGGTTACATTTCAAACTTTTACTGAGCACCCATTTGCAAAGCACTGTGCCAACACCATGAGGAGAGAAGAAAGGAGCTTAGCACTACCTGTTCCCAACTGAGTCACAGATATCTGGAGATAAGAACTTTAATAGCAGACACTGAGGGGAGTCTTGATGTCTGGAGAAAGATTATTTTCCCATAAAAGTTCAAAGACACCATTCCTTACACTCTAGTTGGATTGAAGGTGTTCCCAGAAAATCAAAGGCTCTATAACACCCTTTCTACTTTTCCATGAATATGAACTTTGCAGACAATAAGCAATGCCAGGTAGATCTCCAGGAATCATATGGCCAAAGTGAGAACAAGGCTGCATGGAAGAGATCACTAGTCTAAGTAGCAGGCCAGGCCAGTGTAGGGGCTGGGCCTTCCCTCTCCCAAGTTGGCATTCAAATATGGAAGCCCACTCGAAAATCCCAAGCTTGTGATTGGAGTGGTAGGGGGAGCTATAATGACTGAAGGAAATGTGGAAACAAAGCAACAGGGATATTAGAGGAGGAATCTTGCTATCATTGAAGTTGAGTTTGTTTTCCAATTTCTACAATTATTTTTCAATAAATCCATGGGAGGTAAAAACTTGCTATCCAACTTACTGTCATAGACAGAACAATAAAAATTAAAGCCTACTTTGTTAAAAAAAAAAAAAAAAACAAGTGAAAAGATGTGCTTTGGGGTATAGAAAAAAATAAATTTTTTAAACCATTCATTAGAATCATAATACAATTGTATGACAAAAGTTTTTCAAGCTGGAGAAGGAAAAAGATATCATCCAAGACCTTAGTATAAAGGTAATATAGTACAGTGATTAGAGCGCATATACCCTAGAGCCATACTTTTTGGGTTCAAGTCTAACTTAAACTGTCTGTGTCTCAGTTTCCTCATCTGTAACGGTAATATTGAGTAGTACCTACTTCTTTGGATAGTGGTGATGATCACATGACGATAACGCTTGAAAATCTACGAAAATAGTACCATGACAAACACTATGTGTTGGTTCTCCTACTAATCTAACATACCACCTATTAGCTTTGGTCATATGTTATTTAGATATTTTCCCCATATACACTTTTTACACCATCGTGTCCAGATCAAATTTTAAATCTTTGAAATATCTTGGGATTATTGAAACTCTCAACACAGAAGAAACATCAGTCCTACAGTCCTTGATGTTCTTCCAAATACACAGGAAATCACTACTCCTGCCACACATTAATATTTTACTCAAGAGGCTGTGAGGCTTCACAAACTGTTCTAAGATTTGGAGTCAGACTTCAGGAGTTATGAATCATGACTTTGCCTCATTCCATTTGAATCATTTTGTCAAGTGACTTTGCCTATGAGTTTTTCTTTCCTCATCTTTAAATTGGGGGAATGAGGAATAAAAACATGGGAATCCGGTGAAGCCTGGTACTGGGATTACTTTTGCCCTTGGGATATATCCTCCTCTCCCCTGTAGGCAGTGTCCACAGCAGCATGTCCAGATTTCCACTGAGGCAGGCATGTCTGTCTTTTCTCAGAGTGTGAAGACTGTAAAGACCTCATAGAAGCTGTGCTGGGGGAGGAACTGCCATTTGAGGAAGGGAACTTGGTGGAAAAGACAAGACAAGCTGCCAGACATGGGTAAGGAGGTACCTGTGTGGGAAGTGTGGGAATACTGTTTGAAGGAGGCAGCCCAGGCTGGTTGGCTAAAGAACAAATTTGCGGAAAGGGAAGGGCAAAAATGTATGTAGCAGGAATAGAACTAGCCTACAATACCAATGGGGCTGTGACCTAGTTAGGGCTCTGGGGTACTTCATTAAATATCATATGAATAAAATGGAATCCTGTGTTGGAATCCTAGCAATGTGGCTCCTATCTGTGTGCCCTTGGTCAAATTTACTTAAGTTGGCTGCATGTCAGTTACCTCGGCTACATCATCTATAAAATGAAATGATCTCGTATCTACCTTAGAGGGTTAATCATCTCTAATACATATGAATCTCACAACAGTTATTTGCTGTAATTATTGTACTTGCTTTTACTTTTTATAGGTGTAGTAATTATCATTAATGGAGCAACATTTTTGTAAGAGATGTTTCAAGCTTTCCAAAGTGCCCTTCATGATAAAAGTCTTTCTCCTCCCAACTTTTTTCCTTTTTAAAATATCATTCTTTATGGAGTACTGACTGGCAGGGCTATTGAATAGATAGATAATTGAGTAGCTGTTGTCTGGAAAATGAATTATTAACTTGCTAAGGACCAGCTCTGCCCAAACTTAGATGGTTTTAGACACAGGGTGGATTGTAGCATTCAGAACATCTTTTACCCCGTTGTTGAGGTAAAATCTTAGAAGGTCAAGTGTGTATAACCCAACAAAGCAGAGATATTTGATTGAAGGGGGCATAGGTCTGGAGCTCCTGTTTTCCCGCAGTATATGTTGTCACTTCCTCTAATACTTTATAGGAAGTTCATGGAACAGAACTTGAAAGACAATCTGTAGATAACTGCTTAGTAGGACACTAAGGAGAAGATCCAAACATCAGATGGGTAGAGGATTGTAAATACTTAGTCAAGCCTTAGAATGACATGGTTCTCAGCATTAGCTAAAATCCTACTTGTATGTGTAGACTCTACTGGGTGCTGTGAGGCAATACATGCCACTGTCCTTAGCCTCACAGAGCTTACCTTCTACAATGGAATACATGGGAAATACCTATACAATAATTAGAAAACAATGAGATCCCACATAGAGTGCCAAGCATGGGGGCTCACACCTATAATCCCAACACTTTGGGAGGCCTAGGTGAGAGGACTGCCTGAGTCCACGGGTTCGAGACCAGACTGGGCAACTTGGCAAGACCTCATTTCTACAATAAATTTTTAAAAAATTAGCTGGATGTGGTGGTATGCAACTGTAGTTCCAGCTACTTGGAAGGCCATGGTGGAAAGATCACCTGAGCCCAGCAGGTCAAGGCTGCAGTGGCCACGAGCATGCCACTGCACTCTAGCCTGGGTGACAGAGTGAGACTCTGACTCAAAAAAAATCCCACATGGAGTAATATATAATTGTTACTCAGAACATATTTACTCTTCCTTTCCTCCTTACTAGTTATGGTTTACCTTCATATCATCAAAAGAATCCTGTCCTTCTTGACCCTTTCATTGAATTTTCCTTTTATCTTTCAATTGACACCACATGCACCTCTCCAATACTTCTGGCTTTTTTGGCCATTTACTGTCTAATGCTTGATGTAGACAACATGGAAACAGATTTGAGCTAAAGTGAGGAACTGAAGGAGCATCTTTTTAAAGCAAAGTTAGGGGAAAAGAAAACACACAAAAGCTCCGAGGCTCTTCCCTTATTTCCTCTGCCACAGGCATAACTTGCACAAAAATTTAACTTGGGGAGTTCCTTAGGGGCATTCTAAGAGATACCTCTGCTAAAACTCCCATAACCTATCATTCACTGCATTCACTCTTACATTTTACTTTTCTGTCCTACCTCAGGAAATACAAACCTTTAATACAGGCTCAGGCCCAAGAACTGATCCACTTACAGCAGAAGATACAGGAAGGGAGAAGTATCTGTTACCTTTTCACCCAGCACGTGAAGAACACAGTCAAGTCTTTTGAGAGTCTTCTCAGGAGCACTGACATTGCCCACTCTCAGGGACAGCGATTCTGTGAGCAACTGGTCCAAGGAAGTCAGCTGGCACAGAGCCTTGCCAGCAAACTCACCACAGGTAAGTTGGCTCCAGGGTATGAAGGCCCTCAGCCACTCCCAGGTTCCCCAAAACAGGGAGGAAAAATAAACGTTGTCCCTACCGTAGGCTATTATTTTAACTTTTGACTGTGGTCCTTATTTGTATGCCATTTTTTCTCTCTTCAGAGCACTCAGGTGACTACTGTTAATATTCATTCTAGAGTTCTTAATTTAATTGATAAAAAACATGGAGTATAGTTAGCTGACTTCATCTTGATGAGCGTAGCAAGAACTTACCTTCATTTCTGGTAGATATTTCACCAGATGTAGGATTCTAAGTTGTTTTGTTTGTAAAAAGTACTTTAAATGTGCCATTCCACTATCTTCTAGGTTACATTGTTTCCAATAATGTCTGCTGTAATCCTAATTTTTTTTTTCTTCTCCATAATATGTTTTTCCCCCCTCTGGCTGCTTTTGAGATTTTTCTTTTCATCACTGCTTTAAGCAATTTGATGATGATGAATCTTTGTGCAGTTTTTATGCTTATTCTCCATATTATTTACTTAATTGAACTTCCTGCATCTGCAAGTTTAAGTTCTCACCAAACTTGAAAAATCATGGTAATTTTTTTCTCTTCTGTTATTTTTCTCTCTTCTTTCCTTCAAAAACTCCAATTACATTTGTATTGGCTGGTTTGAAATTTTCCCACAGTTAACACATACTCTGGCCATTTTTGTTGTATCTTTTATTTTCTCTATGTTTCATTTGGGCAGTTTCTAGTTCTATGTCTTCAAATTGATTTATCTTTCTTTGGCATATCTATTCTGCTGTTAATCCCATGCAGTGTATTTTTATCTCAAACATTTTTTCCCATCGATTTAATTTTAATTTATGGTATTTATTTATGTATTCTTTTTTAAAAACTTTTACATTTTTTATTTTAAAGTCAGGGCTAGGTATACAAACATTCATTATGCAGTTACCCTTGTTGATGAGGTATGCACCCCCCCCCCGGCAGTTTCCCTCAACTGTCAATTCCACCCCCCCTTCCCCTGGCAGTTTCCCACTACTGCCAGTCCCCTTCTTATAGTATTATGACAATAGTTCAAGGTCTGCTTATGAGTGAGAACATAAGGTACTCTGTTCTTTGTTTCTGTGATAGATCACTGAGTATGATAGATTTTAAATCCATCCAAGTTGCTGTGAAGTCCATATGTTTGCCCTTCTTCATGGCTGCATAATACTCCACTGTGTATATATACCACATTTTTTAATCCAGTCCAATTTTGATGGGCAGCACAGTTGATTCCACATTTTTACCATTTGGAATACTGCTGCAATAAACCCCTGTGTGTGCAGGTATCTTTTTGGTAGAATGATTTGAGTTCCTCCAGGTATTCCCAATAGGATTGCTGGGTCACATGGAAGGTGAATTTCTAGTTCCTTCAGAAATAACCACACTGTCTTCCAAAGAGGTTGCACTAGTTTGCATTCCCACCAGCAGTGTAGAAGCACACATTTTCTCCATATCCTCGCCAGCATCTGTTGTTTGTTTTATTAATGATGGCCATTCTTACTGGGGTTAGGTGGTATCTCAATGTGGTTTTGATTTGCATTTCTCTCATGATGAGTGAGGCTGAGCACTTTTTCAAGTGTCTGTTTGCTGCCCATATATCTTCTTTTGAGAAGTGTCTATTCATGTCTTTTGTACATTTTTTAATAGGGTTGTTTTGTTTTGGTTTTTTTCCTTTTAGCACGTTTGAGTTCCTTATAGATGCGAGATGTTAGGCCTTTGTCAGATACACAGTTGGCAAATATTTTTTCCCATTCTGTGGTCTATCTCCCCACTATCTTGATGGTTTCATTTGTTTTGCAGAAGCTTTTCAGTTTGATGAGGTCTTGCTTGCCTATCTTATCTCTTACGGCATTGGCACTTGGGGTTTTGATCAGGAATTGGTTGCCAGTTCCAATTCCCATAAAGGTGTCTCCTGCATTTTCTAAGATTCTTATAGCTTGAGGTTTTACATTTATGTCTTTGATCCATTTGGAATTAATTTTTGTGTACAGTGATAGGTAGGGGTCCTGTTTCAATCTTCTGCATTTCCCAGCACTATTTACTGAATAGGTTCTCCTCTCCCCAGTGGTGGTTGTTGGAGGCTTTGTCAAAGATGAGTTGGTTTAGAAACTGAAATTATGCTTCCGGAATCTTTATCCTGTTCCATTGGCCCATATGCCTGTTCTTGTACCAATACCAGACTGTTTTGATTATTGTAGCCTAGTAGTAAAGTTTAAAGTCTGGAGTGTGATACCTCCTGTTTTGTTTCTTTTGCTAAGGATTGCTTTGGGTAAATTAGTTCTTTCTTAAAGGTCTTCCATGTATTTCCTTATCACCTCATATTGTCCTCTATCTCTTTTAATACAAGAAATATAGTTATAATAGTTGCCTTAATGTTCTTGCCGAAAATTCCATCATCTCTGTCCCTTCTAATTCAGTTTAATTGATTTTTTTTTTTCTCTCCTCATCATGGATCATATTTTTAGGCCTCTCTGCATGCCTACCATTATCTGATTTGGTGCCAGACATTGTAAATTGTAACTTGTTGAGTGCTGGGTTTTGTTTTGTTTTTGCATTTTGTGTTTTTTTAAATTTAGCTTTGTTTTGGTATACAATTACGTTACTTAAAACAAATTGTTTATTTGAAAGCTGCCTTCTAAATTTTTTTAGGCAGGAAAAAAGCAGCTGTTAGTCTGTGGCTAATTTTTTCTCATTCCAGAGGCAATTTTTTCTTTAAAAAATAGATGTTATTTTTTGGATCAGTTTTAGAGTCACCAAAAAATTGAGCAGAAAATCTTCACATATCCCCTGACACCACACATACGTAGTAGCCTTTTTCACTATCAACATCTCCCACAAGAATGGAACATTTGTTACAATTGATGAACTTACACCGACACACCATTTTCACCCAAAGTCCATAGTTTACATCTGGGGGCAATACGCTTTTGCATACTCTAACCACAGCCTCCTTTAGTAAAATATTTTTTTACTCTAGCTGGTGGAAACACTCACTATTGGAAGTACAGTGCAAGCTCCGGAGATTATTCCTTTTGTGAATTCTTTTCCCTTCGCATAACTTCCTCACACACAGGATTATGACCCACCACCTCAGGAACACCTGTCCAGTGGGCTCAGGAGAGCCTGCCAGGCCACTTCTCGACAGATACCACCCGAGGCCTCCTGAAATCATTCTGTACTACTCTTAGATCATTCTGCACCCACATGTAGAGTGCTATGTTCCATATGTGAAGCGAGACCTGCTTAACTTCTGATTAACCCTTTCTAATTTTGGTTTGCAGAAAATCATGACACGACGGATGAAGGCAGACAAGAGCTACTGGCTCCCAGGTAACTCTGAATAATGTAGGGGCTGATAATGAAATAATGAAATCTATAGTGGATTCCAGAAGTAAGGGCTCAAGAGATCAAAGGTCCCAGATGCAGTTAAAAAAAGAAAAAGAAAAAAAAGAAGCTGTTGATTGTACCTACTTTATTCAATCATTGTACAATGATCTATCCTTTTGTAATGGTTCTTTGTTCTCTTTGCAGTTCTTGTGCTGGTTCTCATTTCCTAATAATTTCTCACATTTAGTTAATTAGTCAGTCTGACCTAAAAGTAAACAAACCAGGGATCCCTGGTTCCTGTATCTTAAAAACCTGTATGGTGAAAAACCGAAGTGAGACACTTATCTGGTTTCTGCACAGATGTCCTGAATTATGTTGGCAGATGTTTCAAAGCCAGAAAATCATCTTAAAAATAAATTCAGTTTTTTGTTTCTGTGAGAGGTCACAAAAAAATTAAAAATAAATAAATAAATTCAAATCATACCAAATATTAGAGAGAGAGAAGTCTAAAAGCCACAAGAGCCCTGCAAGTTTATATTATCTCAGAACCAATATTCAATGGATTACTTCATATAATATTAAATGAAAAATTGTACAAGCATTGTGAAGCCAATAGCATAGGTCTCTCTGTGTCAAAATGTGTTTTAGCTATTGAGGCTACTTTCTCACCCATGTGTAATTAGGTCAATTCACTGAGCGCCTGCTGCTCTCTTTTCTACTCCAATTGTAAGCACACTCTAAGCAACCCCAAGTCAGAAGCAGATTGCATACTTCCTTTTTGATAGGATGGTCCCCACTTGATTTTTGGTAACTCTTCCACGAGCTTCTGATCAGGACTAGCTGTGAAGATGTGGTTTCAGGTTGCCTTGGTTAAATCCCTTGTCTTACTATGCTCAGCAGGGAGCTCCAGGAGGAAGAAATGAACAAAGTCCTGGAGGCCTCACTGGATGAACGGTATTTGACTTGTTCCAGCCGCTGTGACTCCCACCAGCTTCCCAGCAGCAATGCCTTCCTGTTTGATGTACAGGAAGTTGCTTCTGCTATGGATGTAGCCTGTGAGTGTCCCCCTTGTATAGAAATAAATCTCCATCAACCTTCCAGTAGCTTCTATGTTCCACATGTTCTCACCTCTGCCTAAACTGAGAGATATCTCTGCAGGCAAGACCTAAAAATTCATCTTGAAAGGTGATTGGGCCGAACACACCTCTGGGATCAAGGCTTAAGTGCAGGTCCTTGGTAGGTCAGGTAATTTGCACTGTTCCTGTTCCATGTCTCACTTCAGCCACTCTAACCCCGCTAGCTATGCAAGCTGATGAACTCAAGGCAGGTCAGAGTGGAGAGAGTGAAAGGTGTCACGGAAAACTCTCTGCCACCACTGCAGCATGAGTACAGAATACAACAAACCTCCTTCTTTAAGATGAGACATCTTATTTTTCCTGAAATGTTCCTGATAATTATAATTCCTGAAGTGTACCTAAGCATTCCTAGCTTTCCAAGATTGTTGGCAGTCTTGCTTATATTTTCAGAGGTATAATTGTCATGATCCCTGTGCTTCAAGCTTCAGCCTTCATCTCCCCTTAAGTGCTTGTCTCCTCATAAAGTTCCATCTGAGTTCTAGAATATCAGGTGATTCCCCTGAACACAAAACTCTGATATTGACAATCAATTGACAAATAGTGAAGGTTCCCATCCTTTCTGCAGCATCAATGTTTTTGTTTTTTGTTTTTAATCTTTGTGGGTTTAGTCTCAGTGCCATCATCCAGTCTAAATCAACAAACAGGATATCTTCTAGAGAAAAGGCTGAATCTAACAGTAATTCCACCAGCATGCCTCCTTCTCCAAGCTAGCCAGTGGAGCTCCTTTAAGTATGAAGGAGTCCCTTGGGATAGCAGCCTCACTGGTCATGTGTATAGATTAAAATCTCAACCTTTATCTCCTCTATTTTGTTTGACTTTTCTTTGGTGACAGTTTGTAGGGAGTTTGTTTACTAATGCCAGTGTATCAGTACTGAGAGGTCTGCAGGAAGTTTTGCTACTTTGTTACCAGGGACCCACCCTGTCTGTCGGCCTAGCGTTTCTCTAGCTATCTCCTCTCTCAATAGTGACCATATGCTTTATTTCCTTTTCTAGACAAGAGAGACTAGATTTATTCACTATTAACTGAGTTTTTTTTATAGCAATACAAACCATGTCATGCTATTTTACCTCTTTTTGCCAGTGGTAGGTATGAGTATGTGCCTTTATTGCTCAGAATATTCTCTTGCAAAGGCATCTTCATTTCTGTGTCCAACTGCACCCTGAGGTGGAGAGAAAGGTCCTTATTATTTGTTAAAGACATTCAAGAAAGCTATTTAGTGGAGAGGAAGATATTCCCTAGTCCCTCAAGTCATGCCAAGGAGGTGGCCACACGTTTCCCAGTGCTAGACAAGACCTCCTTGGAGGCTTTCATTGTTTTCCCACTTCCTATCAACCTCCCTTACGTTTCCCTTACCCCTGTGTGGGAAGTATCCACGTTTGCTTAGCACTTGGCCACACTTTGTGAGCTTAAGAGCTCTTAAAGGAAGTTGCCTGGTGTTCCCTGATGTGAGGATGAAGTTGGCAGAAGAGTAGTGAAAGGCAGGGACTGTGAGGAGAGACCCCCGGCTACCCCATCAGAGTGACAAGGATTCTTCATCTCTGATCTCATTCCATATCCTGGTGGAATGGCTGCAGAAGATGAGGTCTGGAAACCGCAGCAGCACTTGAAGGAAACCCTTTTCATCAAATGACTGCTGTGAGAGAAGCGAGAACATCTCAGCAGCTTTAACCAAGGAAATGGTAGGGGAGGCCCCAGTTGGCCTGCTTCTGGCAACATGTATCTTCTAAGAGCGTGTCACTGGAGCAGAGCCTTACAGATTTTAAGTACTTTTTCAAACTTCACCTATTTATTAGAAATGGCCTGGCCAGAGAGGCAGGGCAGGTACTATAACTCCAATTTTATAGGTGAATAAATAGGCTTAACCAGAGACTTGCCCCAAGGATAAGCTGTGCCTCCATCTTGGAGACATCTGATCTCCAAAACTGTTCTTGTGATTCCTATGCTGTATACTGTCTGCTGTCTGTTGGCTTCTTATGTAATTGTCATTCCCCAGAATCCAGGTTTCTGAGCTTCTCAGCCAGCAGAGTAAGGGTCTCCTCTGCTGCCATCCTCTCTGGCCTCTGTATGTCTTGGTGTTTCTTCAAGGTTTGCAGGCTGGTGATTCTCCACCCACCCTCTTCTTAGGTTGCTCTCAAACAGAGGCCTCCTCGCACAATAATGTGCTGGGCCAGAACAATACCCAACTCCCTTCTCACACCAAAGCAGCAGCTGTTTAATAGGAAAAACCTCCTTTATACTGCAACCATTGGGTGTGATAATACATGTGACGTGCTGGCATTTGTTGAGGATCATGTTGGAAGATCAAGCTTCTGCCCCATCACACTGAAGTTCCAGCCCTTGAGTCAGCATAGTTTTTTTCCTATGCTGAGATAGAAGAAAGGACAGGGAATTTGCAGAAAGCGTTCTTTTCAGCAAACATGAGTACCTTGCCTAGATGGTAATTATTTCCTGGAACAGAAAGAACCACGAACCACTACAGGCAGATCCTAGATTCCATTGCCCAGCTGAGTAGAGAAAACAGAGTCCTCAGGAAAGAATACTGGAAGTTCCTTGCTTGCCAGAACCAGATTTCTAGAGATAAGTGGTTAAAGTCCACAACGTGGCTATCACTCTCAGATGACTCCCTTCTCTTGCCACAGCCAGCTGTAGAAACAACAGAGGATGAGGGGGGACAGAGCTGCCCAAAGCCTCACGAGTTACAGTTTTCATGGTTATTCTCAGTTTAGAGAGGGCTGCTTCTCAAGTGACCTCCCCAGACTGCCAGACTCCAGGAACAGATAGCTGTGGGGAATATACCATCTAGGTACAAACCATGCTCCACCCCTGCAAGCCAGAGGAGATAACCAATTTAAAAGGTGGGAAGTTTTTTTTAAAAAAACAATTATTTTAATTGAGTAAAATTTGCCAAAATTAAATAAGGTTTCTCCAGAGTGCTGAAATAATAAGCAAATGTAATTCAGATTCTAAGCCAATGGTCTTTGAGAAAGAATGATGACCAAAAAGGTGCCATAAGCCAAAACAGGAACAAAAGTCCCCATTTTCAAACTGATGAAAACAAATTACTAAAAAACCAAATTAAGTATAGTTCATGTTGGTCCTAGGCAAAATACAAATTTATTTTATTTGAGTTATAATACCCTAGTCACCGTATTGTGTTCTTACTGTGGAGGAGAAAAAACAAATACAAGTTAAAAGAAAAATATCTTCAATTTGGCAAAAATGTCTACCAACCTACAAAATCTCTTCAGCCTATCCTTTAGACCTTAGGCTTTCTATTTACTGAACTCTGCTCTGCTCAATGCCCACCTTATTGTCCATTTCTGCACAGGTTCTGCCAAGTATCAGCCAAGATCCCTGGGGCTCCTTGTACCCTCTCATGCCTATGGTTTGCTTTTGCTTCCAAGAACCCTTCGAGCAGGACTGTTCTCAGACTGACGGAGTTGCTTTGCCTGACAGCTAAGAGAGCTGTGAATCCCTGGAAGTTTATGTCAATCCCACAGCACCCAGCAGCCTTGCCTGCAAAGCTTTTCCTCATGATTGACAGGGGCAGGTATATAAAAGCCCAACTACTTGACTTAAAGGGTTCCTTGAGGTGGATTTGCTTTGGGAAAAGGAATCCAGAGGCCAATGTTGTAAAGATCCACATAATAAATGGGAGGAAATCCTTGCCTTAGGATTCCAATTGAGAAAGATCAATTTACTCACGACTGAGACCAGGAAGACTAGACTCTTTAGGTCTCATGGGAAAGAGGCCTATGGTGGAAGGGGGAGAAACAAAGAATGGTGGAAAATAGGGCGTGTCTGCCCAGTAGCTTTAAATCATGCTGTCATATTATAAAACCTGGTGAGCTTTTTCACTAACACAAGTGCCTGGATCAATCCCTCACATAAAGATTCCAATTTAAATGATTCCGGGCTGTTTTGGAGCATTGGTAGTCTTTAAAATCTCCCAGGTGACTTCAATGTGTGGTTAGGGCTAAGAAGGACTATCTGTCTACTAGACTCTCAGGTCACCAGAATAGAAGAGTCCTAAATGTGCAGCTACTTCATAGAACACTTATCATCAGCCACCGATGAAACTTGCCTTCCTAAAGAAAAAGGGGTAGACGGACGGATTGACCCTATAATTTGTCTACATGAAGCAAAGTCTTTTAAACTTTTTGACCATGGGATGCCGTGAGAAATATACAACTCTTTGTGACACAGTGCATGTTTAAACAAAAAAAGTTCTTACTACATCTAATGGACTTTACCTAGTATTTAAATAAAACCTATAGTACTAATTGATTCACTATATTGATTCCACAAACTAATGTTTCAGAATCACAATTTGAATTGTTTCCTTTGGTCAGCCTTTTAATTAAGCAAAATCCCATAAGACAGCTTTCAGGTCATAATCTCTTAAAAAGAATATAACAACAATAAAATTTGCAACTTTTGGTAACAGCTTTTACATTTATGTTTACCTTCTCTACATTAAAATGATATACAGAAAACAAACTTCCCCAAGGGATAGTTGAGAAAGGGTTAGATGATGGGGGAACATCTGGGAATGAGAAATCTGTAACTTTTCACTTTTCATTTAAGCACTTTGATGGTTTATATACTGAAAGTATTCCTGGGAATGTTTCTAAGGAGCCATCTGACGTGGAACTAACTTTGGAAAAAGTTGGTCTTCACCTGGGAATAAAGGGAGCAGCCCAAGGTTTACTCCTTGGCTCTTTATTTCCTTTCTTCTGTTTCTGATGAGTCCCTCCCCCTACCCACCTAATACTCTTCAGAAGAACATTAAATATAAAGGTCTTTCTGTAAAACCTTATTCCTTTTCTAGCCAAGGCGAATCAATAGTCTCTAGAAACTGTTAGCATCCTCCAGATTGAAGCCTGCCCTCTAATTTCCTCTAAACTCCGTGGTGTAGTGGAAACAGTGTGAGTGGTGGATTCTAGTCTCAGGCTTTTCAGTTGCTGATCATGTGTTTTTAGGTTGTTCTTAGCCTCTTGACACCACTGTCTTCTCATGGCCAAAGTCAGAAGTGTGCTTGGAATGAGTCTGAGGACCCTGCTAGCTTCCCTTGGCACCACCTACCAATTTAAAAGGAACAGGACATGGATTTAGGAAGAGTATTTCTCTGCACAATACCCTCTCTTTCTTGTAGCAAGCTGTTTCATGAATGTTCAAGTTTAAAGCTAAGAAAATCTCTTCTTGAGAGTAGTGAAAGACTTCTCCAGAGGAGTAGTATGGAAAGTAAGCTGATGCTGAGGAGGATGTGATAGAGATCTGGCTAACTTATCCACAGCAGCTTGAAGCAGGGTTGTTAGCATCATGAGGTGGTGGGGTCCTGTGTCCTACACTGCAGGAGACTGGCTTTCTTATCTGCTATTATCACCACTTCCTTCCAGACTATGATTCATATCCAGAGCTCATCCACTTGGCTGTACTGTTTCCACTTCGCCTCTGTCATCACTTAACTCTCACTCTAGCCTCAGCTGAGTATCTGCAACACCCAATAGAAGATTTTTATTTAATAGGGTTTTGTTTTCTGTTTCAGGTAACAACTAATGTTGAAACTAAGATAAGTTCCTGTCTACTTTCAACAACTTTGTCATAAACAGTTCCCCAACTGACGAGAAGAGCTAAAACAAAAAAACAAGTGAAAGTCCTAATTTGACAGCAAGAGGACTCTATCTCTGAGGATCAAACTCTGCAGCTACTTCAAATTTTTACTCCAAATGGACAGTTTGATTGCAGAACTCACAGCTGTTCAGTCTGCAGATGTGATAATGGCCCAAGAAATACCACTCCCCAGATTCACAGATAATCTCAAAAGGCCCTAATCCTTTTCCCTCCCAACTCCATTCTATGTAGGACTGGAGTCAATACTTGCTGGAGGAAAACTATGAGCACTTGGGGTCAGGAATACTTTAGAATAATCAACAGCAGACCTATTGATTAGCTTTTCAGCATATGTGCATTTCCTTGAAGGATGAGGGTTTAGAAACCTCTGGGAATAAAGTTTATTTTATACACATTCTTTTGTCTGTCAATTTTTTGTACAAATCACAATGATAAAGCCTTCTTTCTCTCTCCAGCTAAAAGCAGGAAGCCCAATCATTTATATGTTCACTACATGTATACCACAGAGAAATAGCAACCAGACTGGGTGCATTACTTCATTTCAAAATTAAATGTTATACAATTAAAATTAAACAAATGTTAGTTAACACCTGCAAATGCATAGAAAATCTATGCTGTTTCACACACACTAGGAGCCGCAAGCAAAAATTCTGCCCCCGCAGGGAAGCAGATCCATAAGCAGGGCAGCAGTCTCACACATATTCACTCCCGGACAACCCAAGGACACGGAGATACAGTCCCTGCCAAAGAATACTCTTGAGAGCTTGCTATTCACTCGTGATCTGGAAAAATCTTCCTATATAAACCAAGTTTCCATCCTAGAGGTTTCTGTAGGACCCACAGGTAGAGAAAATATACCTAGGCAGGACTGGTAGGTTTCAAATACTCTCCTTTGGATTCCTTTTTCCGAAAGTAAAATCTTTATTCCCATTGACTTGTCTTTTGCAATCAAATATAAAAGCAGGACATCTTATTCACAAGCTTTGAAACATACAACGTAGCCTCAAACTTACCTACTAGACTTCCAGGCATGAAGATTGATTTATGTAAGCTCTAAGAAGACACTTTACGCATATCCTGGGTGACAGGAAAGGAAGCTTCAGATAGGTCTGTATGGCAGACTAGTGACCTGCACTTTCTTATAGCTGTGAGTGGTACTGAGGACTGTCACCTCCTCCTGCAAGGAGAACACTCATAAAGAGGCAGTTTTTAGCCTAGAACTCAGCCAGCTCTTTACAGCCTCCATGTTTTACATTTTCCTCCACCATTATTTACTTTGAAGAATTTCAAACCTACAGAAAATTTGAAACAATATAATGAGCACCTCTACACTGTTCAAACTTCAATAATTAACGTTCCTTTCCTACATGCACCTACACATTCTTTTTTTTTAGTAAATGCCGATGAAAAAATCCACTTCATTCCTAAAGATTTCAGAATACATTTTCTGCTATTACAAACATTATCTTATAAAACCATAATATGATTCAAGTATTTGAGCTAAATATTAACATTAATTCAATAATATTATCTAATATATGGCTCAGATAAAAGTTTGGATGCATGTAGTGAGTGTGTGGAGAGAGAGTTGTAGTGCTGATGTTGCTTCTCCAAGTGTCAAGTAGGTTGATAAATTTCACTTTAGTTATCCAGACTGTCTCACCATTTATTTTTGTTGTTACATTTTTGAAGAGGACAGGCTACTTATCTTGTTCAATGTTCTAAATTCTGACCAAATCAAGCATTTTTGGAAAGAACTGGTCATAGACATTTGTGTTTCCTATTGCATCCTGCCATGAGGCGAGTTGTCCAAGAACAATGCAACAAAACATTGTTAAATTTTTATATCAACAGTATTAAAAAGTCAGACATGGTGGCTCATGCCTCTAATCCCAGCACTTTGGGAGGCTGAGGCAAGAAGATTGCTTGAGTGCAGGAGTTCAAGACCAGCCTGGGCAACATAGTGAGACCCCCATTTCTACCAAAAGGAAAATCAAACGATTACCCGGGAGTGATGGTGTGGGCCTGTAGTCCCAGCTTCTGAAGGGGCTAAGGTGGGAGGATTGTTTGTGCCTATTAGTTTGAGGCTGTGGTAAGCCAGGGTTGTGCTACTGCATTTAGCCTCAGAGTGAGACCCCCAGTGGGAAAAAAAGTACTAAAGAAAACTCCGCATCTGTCAGCAAGATTATGGTCTGCCCATGATAGTATGGCAATTAGTACCCTGCCTTGTGAATGCAGCAATCTGTTCCAATCCAAAATAGCAAGTGTCTGGCATCTGGTTTTGGCAGGAACTGATCGTCTTTTGGTTTGCTTTTAATTCCTGCACTGGCTGGTTTATCACTGACCCCCAACCCAGTGAGGTCAGGTGAAAGGTAGGAGACTCCACAGTGCATACACCTCGGGCCTGGTCATCAGGAAACCTAGAATGTGTTCTAGGTTTCACTGCTGAGCAGAAAATATCCCAAAAGGTAAAACGCCACCTTCCAACTTGTGGTACCAGCAGCTTCCACTCATGCAACGATGTGGTCATAAGCAGTGCTGACAGTTCCCCACACTGGCTGTGACCCTTGTTTGTGGCCAGAGAATAAGGCTTACTGCTAACTTGTCATTGCAGTGCAGTCAGGACCATCAAAAAGAGTCTAAGAGACAGAAAGACAGTGAATCCTCTCCTCTGGGTCGGTAGGAGAAGGAAAGAAATCAAGGAGGGAACAAGGGGAAGGGATATGTCAATGAAATGCCCTAACCTACAGCTGCCATGACGTCCACCTCATAAGGAACTGGGTCGCCTAGTCACTATGGGGACAGACAGTTAGCTAGTTGCGTCCCAGTCTCCAATCTAAGCCAACACAGAGCAAGGGCAATCACCACGGGCTTGTGCCCAGTGGTCACGTTGCCTGCAGCTTCCCCAGGATGGGAGCACTTGAACTTAAGATATGCAGGAAACAGAGAGGTAAGAAAAGCAACTGCTGGAGAAAAATGGCACATTCTTCCCAAAACTTTGTTGTAAAGTTTACGTTAACCTTACACAGAAAAAACATCAACATATTTCAGCAACAGGAAGCTCTTCCTGTTAACCTTCTGTTGTGAGACAAACGTGAAAACCTCACAGGCACTGCCTTTCTCTGAAAACTGCCTGTCCCTCTTTAGTCAAATTTGCACTTCAGTCTGGGCTTGGTGGCTCAGCCTGTAATCCCAGCACTTTGGGAGGCGGAGGCGAGTGGACTGCCTGAGCCCATGGGTTTGTGACCAACCTGGGCAACTTGGCAAGACCTTGTCTGTACAATAAAATAATAATAATTAAAAAATTAACCAGGCATGGTAGCTTTCGCCTGTAGTTCCAGCTACTTGGAAGGCTGAGTTGGAAGGATCACTGGAGCCCAGCAGGGCGATGCCGGGGTGGCCGTGAGTGTGCCACTGCACGCCAGCCTAGGTGACAGAGTGAGACTTCAACTCAAAAAAAATTTGCACTTCAAAATCTGTTGAACAAGAAAATTCAAAAGGCAAATTAAAAGAAGCTTCAGGCGGAATAAAGAATGAAATAAAACAGCTCTTCAAGAAAGAATCTCAAGATGGAGGTGAAGATCCTGTGATCAAGAAATCTGCATAGGCGGCCTCAGGGTCCTCTACCAGTGGTGGCCCTGAAACTCTTGTGTTTTATTCTGGGCTTCACGGCCTGGTCTTCAAACACATTCATTATGGGTAAAGAAGCATGGTCAGGTCTGGGTTGGATATCCAATATTTTCAAACAGACAGATGCCCTGAAACACAGCTTTTGCTACAGTGCCTGCAAAAACTTGAAAATGTGATTAAGTATTGGACCTAAGTTGAGTCAACCAGAAGAAAAGACAGTGACAGGAATATGAAGGACTTCCTTTACTGGGAGGTCACCACCAAGGTGCTGAGGTGAAAGGACTTGCAAGGACAGAGCAAGCAGGTCAGGCCCATGGGACTGATGAGGGGAGAATGCAGGGAGGGAGGGTCCTACAGTCCCGGGTGGACTGGAAGCATCCATCGTCCCGCAAGAGCCAAGAGCATGGAAGGCCGGCAAGATGAAGAAGTCCACGGAGGCACAACTGCAGCCCAAGCAGAGTAGCATCTCCATTTCTGGACATCTGGGCGCCCAGGGTGCAGATGCACAAAGCCCTCCAACTTCTGCAGCTTCTGGGAGGTGGAGAGTGAGCTGGGGAGAATCGTGCCCAGGGGCACTTGGCTCTGATTCCGAAACCTACGTAAGATAGGCCACCCCGAATGTAGGAAGGGTCCCCAGGGGCTGCGTTTCAAGGATGGGTACGAGATCCTAAGCCAGGGACCAAGGGAGCTGCAGTCTGTCTGCCTGAGGGATCCCGGGTGCTTGCTTGGACTTTATCCACTCACATTTTGAAATGCAATTAAATTTCTTTTTCTTTTTTTATCATCAAGGGGGGAGCTGTGATTCAGGCAGTTAAATTTTTTTTTTTTTTTAAATATATTTTATTTTAAAGGTGTGGGTTACAGTTCAGGATTAGGTATACAAGAGCACATCATACAGGTCAAGTTTAGGCCTTCCTTTGGTCCCCATTCTGCCTGGTTTGAGATCAGGTACCCTTACTGATGTTGTCAATTTCTTAATGCAAACTATAACAGTTGGAGACAGCAGATGTAAGTATTTCATGGTTGTCATCCACCTGCTCACAAGATTCTGGTTTCTGTAGTAGTGGTTATCACATTCGCCTTATATGTGGAAGATCCTCGGTTGGAAACTGAGCAAAAACAGCCACCTTTTGGAAGCCAGTCTCCTCTCAATGGGGCTAGTAGGGGGCGTGTTGGATTGGAGTGTAGTAAGTAGTGAGGCAATACAAGCTGGATAAGTCTTTGATTCTCTAGAAACAGGAGGAGTGTCATACAACCAACCAGATCTCAGATTGGAGAGGAGGCCTTCATTGTCACCTGGCTGCCAGGAAGGGAGATAGGGACACACAACGGAGACAGGAACACACAACAATGTTAGGTTTGTTTTGGAGTCAGAAAACAGTCAAACTTCTCATTATCTTCTTGGGCCTAAACCTTCTCCAAAGACTGACAATGGATAAGTAATTGTGTCTCTGAAAGCATAGGAAATATTTCCTGGGGGTCCTGCTCAGCTTCCCTCCATCTCAGAACAGTGTTGCAAAACAGGTTGATTTACCTGAGAGGAAACCAAGCTAAATCTCCATGTGGGTCTCAAGCCAAGGATATGTAGAGACAATATTTCATATTCACACCAATTTAAAGTACATATATAATTAGCATTGCATACATTCCCTTGCCATAAATAATCCTTCTCAGAAAACTGTTAGGGTTCAAATCACCCTCTGGAGGTTTAGATAACCAATAATAGATACAATTCCCAATGTGTGGTGTACAGATCACCAAAGGCTCTCACCCCCATGCCCATCCTTTTCTTCTGCTGTGTCCCTGCACATCCAACTCCTCTGCCATGATGGTGTTGGGGCCAAAGCTCTCAGCACTTGCTTTGCCTTCTGTTCTCTGGAGGGAGAGCTTGGGTGGGCACTTGGGTGTGGACGGAGTTGCTTGGACCGGCTGAGTGACCAGCACCGGGTGTAGCTTCAGGCCAAGGCAGTGGAATTCTCCAAGATCTGCCCTTTATCCAGAAGAAAGGCCCATGGGCACTCCTCACAGATTCCCATCAGTTCTGTGTGAACTTTTACCCACAAGCCTTGCCCTTCTTGGTCCTATAGTCATGACCTCTCAATATTCACCACTGTGGAGATACTGGTCCCACTCCAGATCCACACTTCTTCCTGGAGGTTTAGTTTCTCTCCAAGGCCCAGCACCGATATTATAGGCCAAATGTGATTTTTTGATCCTTTTCCTGGTCTTCATGGATTCACCAAGAATACAGGTAGATGTGACAAGGTTATTAGTTCTAAACATTGTATACTGCAGAAAAACACTGGAAATTTCTCCCATCCTGGATGTCGGACCTGAAAGGGTAACTGCCGTACCTCAGACCAAGGGCTGATTCCTCCAGTATCACAACCCCACCCTCAAGGCAGCCAAGTTGATGGGGAGACAAACTCATTATCATCTTTTACTCCAAAAATGTCGGTGGCATTTTTCTTTCCCAAATTTCCTCAGCTGACAGTAGCCCTTCTCATGGCTGCTGAATCTCTAAGTAGACCAGATTTACCTGAGTAATAAAGATTCCAGCAGAGGTAATAAATGAGGGTATGCTGACAAGAAGAAAAGAAGAAAAACAACTACTTGCTTTAGCCAGAAACTCAACCTATGGAAGAGGAAAATTCTACCTGAATCACAAATGCTTCTTGAAAAATCCTGCATAATTTATAATACATTCAATGTTTTGATTATTTTTTATGATTTTTATTAACATTGCATACATTTCCTTGCCATCATTCACATAAAGTCCAGGGTTTATTTCTCAGACCCTTTTACAGAAATGCAAACCAACCTATCCAAACAGAGTACAACTATTTTCAGTTACACTGAGTCCCCTCATATTTCTGGAATTCTGTCTGGGATGGAAGACAGTACCAGCTTGGATCCAGCTCTTCAAAGTATGCATTCCCAGGTAAGGGACAAATCCAGAAACTGTGCCTGGTCCATGTATCCCTGCACCTGATGGCCACCATGCTCCTAAGGTACCTCTGAGACCTGATTACTAAGAATTCCTCTAAAGAACAAGTTCTATAATGTTCCCTCTAGGTTGCTTCCCCAAAAGACCTAGAAAATTGACCTGGCAGAATTGAAAAGCCATAATGGCAGCCAAACCAACACAATCACATGTTTTGGTGTTGCTTTCATATTTCTGTGGGCAGCCAGAAGATCACATGCCCTCTAGTAAGTACCCCTGCCTCAAGCCAACACAAGTCCAGCTCCTACTGAGTCAAACTATTTTCCTATTGATCAAGCACTTCAGGTTTTCTTCCAAAGCATCTTCTGGCCTTCAAAGTCTCAATGACCAAGGGAGAAAGGATTGCTATCAGTTACGATATACATTGATTGATGTGGCCAGATGCTTTCAGGTCAACCCCTACTGAGACAATTAGGAAATTTTGCCTTTAGGAATGAGAATTGGAAAAATACAAACTCTGTCATCTAACAACAGAATTTAGAAAGTATTTTTCCTTATTTGGGAAGTAATCTAATGCAGCTATTCTGAGGCTCAGTCTCAGAGTAACCTAGCAATATTTAGCAAAATTTAGTGTGTACAAATTTTGTACTCCATACATTCTATTTCTGTGCATATACCACAGAAAAACGGTTGCACATATTCCATAATGACACACACATGGAACTGATCATTTTACTATTGCTTACAGATCCTAAAAGGCAGGGGAGAACTAGATAAACTAGATGCCAATGATTATTGGACTAGACTGATAAATACAGCATGAATATGCTATGTAGTTTCTATATACTGATTAGAAAAATAATGTAGTTTATTTTAAAAAAATACTGGTTGCAAGCTCTAGAAATAGAGGGATTTATAGATTAATGCATCATTTAGAGTGTGATTTCAGAAACAAATTATTAGGTAGATATTTACTTCAGTCTTGGAATGACTGGAGACCTAGAATTCAGGTGGAAACACTGGTCTATAAAGTTCAGTGACTTCCTCCCTTACCTGCTATCAAAAGCTCAGAAAACTCTGCTGCCAACACCAGTGCATGTGACACCCACAAAACTGACTAAAAACTAGAATATAGTTGCCAGTCACAAGTGCCTACAAACAATCCTAAGTCTATAGCGCTGTTTGCCATTAGCAACAGCAGAAGGAAGGGTGCCCTTACTCACATCTGCCAACCCTCTGGTGTGTTTCTATTTGGCAGAATTTAGTTTTTAATCAGAGCCCATACTGGGAGTCTGAGAAGTATAATTTAGAGCTCTGCAGACAATTCTACTAGAATAAGGATGACATTGAGTTTTTCTAACCTAACTCCAATTTAAAGTGATTTCTGAATAGAAATTGGTTGCCAGTTTCAATTTCCATAAGGGTGTCTCCCATGTTTCCTAAGATTCTTACAGTTTGTGGTTTTACTTTTAGGTCTTTGATCCATTTAGAGTTAATTTTTGTGTATGGGTGATAGGTAGGGGTCCTGTCTCAATCTTCTGCATGTGGCCAATTTCCCAGCATCATTTACTGAGTAGGTTCTCCTTTCCCCAGTGGTTGTTGTTGGAGGCTTTGCCCACACACGTTTATTGCAACTCTATTCACAGTAACAAAAACATGGAACCAATCATGTTGCCCATCAAAGCTGGACTGTATTTAAAAAATGTGGTACACATACACAATGGAAGATTATGCAGCCATAAAGAAGGACAAACATATGGATTTCAAAGCAACTTGGATGGATTTAGAGTCAATCATACTTAGTGATCTATCACAGAGACAAAGAACAGAGTACCATATGTTTTCACCTATAAGCGGACCTTGAGCAATTATTATAATACTATAAGAAAGGGATTGGCAGTAGTGGGAAACTGTCAGGGGATGGGGGTGGGATTAGCAGTTGAGAGAAACTGCTAGGGGAGGGAGGGGCATATCTCATCACCAAGGATACCTGCATAATTAATGTTTGTATACCTAACCCTGTTTGTACCCCACACATCCTTATAATAAAAAAAGAACAAAAAAAAATTTTATGTGATTTTTAAAACAACTACCAAAAACAGACTCTTCTCCCTGACCCTGGCAATCACAAATCTTTTTTCTAATACAATATGTGATCTTTTATATCTGATAAGGAGTTTACTTCTTTGATGACTGGATAATATTTCTGTGTATGAATATACTCTATTTTGTCTCTCTATTCATCTGTTGGTGGAGACAGTGGTGATGGTTGCACAACATTGTGACAGTACTTCATACCATTGAATTGTATACTTTAAAATGGTTATAGTGGTAAATTTTACATTATGTGTATTTTTATCACAATTTTAAAAATACTCATCAAGGACACTATATTTTTTCAATGAAACATCCTTATTTACAAATTCAAAGTAAAATAAAATGACATAGAGTAGACACTTAAAAAGTGTGCTTCTGGGAGTGGAGAAAGAAATGGGCGTGAGATAAACAGAAAATAATGAAAGACAAGTATGAAAGAGCCCTGCTCTGAGCACCCACGTTAATGTTTCCTGAACTAAGAAGCATAATTACCTTAGACCTAAGCATCTGAAAGCTAAGAAAACATGTTAACTAATCAGGGACACAAGATTTCAAAAACACCATAAGAAAATAAAACATTGTATCCATGCAAAGCAGTCTAGTAAGAGGCATAAGAAAAAGATTTTTTCAAAATGCATTGCTGTTCATGGAAATGAAATCAACTATGCTAGGAATCCTCAGCACAAGATTAAATACTGAGAATTATAATGGTTACCAGCCTTCTGAGATTGTGTATAAAACAAAGTTAGGGTACTGTATCAGAAAAATGGTTAAATATTAAGAGTAGTACAAACCTGTATGCATAAACAAAAGAGTGAAAATAGAATTCTTAAACAAAGGCAGAGGACAAAAAGCTTTAAAGGATAGAAGAGTAAAGATCTTATGTTTACCTAAGATGTAGGCAGACTGTTATGCCCTAAACTGATCTCCTTCCATGGCCAAAGATGTAGCAAAAGGAAGAAATTTGGGGACACTTATTCTATCTTGGGCTTCTCTTTGTAAGACACAAAGAGTAAATGAAGGGATCATCCAAGACTTGGCCCTTGCTGGGGACTCTCAAGAGACATCGAAAAAGAAACGCTCAAGTACCACACAGATTGTCTGGAGTAACTTGAGTATATTCAGCCTCTGAGCTGTTCCTGGTAAACGCAACCAACACGATTTTGAGGACTGCCGCTGGTGGGTACTTTGGTGTGGGACCTCTTGTGGGAAGGAAGATTTTCATGTGGAACAAGAGGACTTGAGAAGGTGTGACTATTATTACTTTCTACATTATGTAAATCCCATGGAATGATTTCTTCATGTCTTAAATCATGGGATTTTTTATTTCTAGAATTTCCTTTTTTTTTCATAGCTTTTTTTCTCCTCTTTTGACTATTTGTTTACTTTTTTGCAAAATCCTATTTCTTAGGTCCTTGTTTATATAGTCCCCCATCTAGCTCAAATGAGGGGGGGGTTACTCTTATGAACTATATGTTTTTCTAGATTCTGTGCCTTTTTCTTTAACTATGCATCTTATGATTTTTAATACATGTCAAACAATGTGTATGAAAGAACAGTAAAACTCAAAGGAAATAACATTTATTACCAAATATGACCTTGCCCATTTTTCTATCAGACCTCTAATGTGAAGCCTTGAATCAACCTAATCTGTACTTGAGCTGGTCTATGTTTTGTTACATTTAAATTAGATTCAGTGTGCCACTAGTTTCAAATGTTTGGGAGTGGGATTATAGCTGTTCTTTCATTTGACACTGAGATCCCAGCATCAGGAGACATTTAATTATACAGTACAATACAGCTCAGAGACCAGTTTTTTGAACAATGGCAGGTATCTTTTTTGCTTTTACAGTGTGGCTGCTAACTTTTTGATTCATAGAAAAACTTTCTTTGCTATATATCCCTGCAGCAAGCTATCTTTAATGCTCTCTCCACCCTGCTTTACTGCTTTTATGCTTTAGGATTATTGTGGCATTCAGAATGAAGTCCTGTTGTACCTCAGAAGAATATATTTCATGTCTACTACTTGTCCCCTCCAGCTTTTCAAGGGCTACTGAAGCAAACTCAGTGAGGACACTAAGTCCCTACTGGCTATGTTCTCTGGAATCCTGTCCAATCAAGTCATCAGCAGTTCAAAGATCTGCACTCAGGGAAAGCCCTTTGTGCCAGAGGTGAACTTTCAGCTCAGCTGTTCTGTCCCAGCCTTCAGTGGGCTTCTGCTCAGCACTTGTGGAGAAGATATCTGCCCTGAATTTGGTCAAGATGCCAGTGTGATCTCTGTTAGAAATTTTTTGGTTTTCAGCACTTGTCAGGCTACTGAATGGTACCCCAGGAAGACTCCATGCATCCAAGGGAGGGAATCATTTTCAGTCTGAGTCTAGTTCCAGGCCAAAATCCAGTGTGTGATTGTCCAGGCCTCACTGTAGACAATCAAAACGCTTTACCAGGCATGCCTAATGAGGGAAAACTGCCCCCCCCACACCAGATTTGGTGAACAGTTAATGCTTTGCAGTCTCTGGAGATAGTTGCAGTTATGTATTAAGGCCCCTCCTCCCCGGGGCCAGCCTCTAATGCATAAGTGTACACTCCTAGTCTAAGGGGCTCCATTGAGAGGCTCAGGTACCTCTGTGGAGATGATCTTATCAGAGAGACTTGAAGACATTTTATCTACTCAATACTCAATACTCTTCTATTCCTCACCCATTTTCTCTTTCTCTCTCTCTCTCTCTCTCTCTCTCTCTCTCTCTCTCTCACTCCTGGGTCTATAAAATGGCAGAAGTCTTTTGTACAGGACTCCCTTGGCAGTGAGATGCCCTCCTCATTTTCATGGAAACATCTGACCCTTGCTTGGTGACACTCCATGAAGACAAACAGAACATTGAAGGACTAGGCACCCATTCTATTTAACCTCTTGCTAATACTATCATATCACATAGTAAGTGAATAAAGTGTTGACTGTTCATTTCAGTTTGGCTTGTTATCTTAACTGACCACCTTGACACCTAGCAGTTTTCCCTCCCCCACCCTGGGTCTCTCTCTCCTTTTTGACACATCCCCCTGCAATACCTCCAGCATTTCTTGTACTACTTTGAATTTGTTGATTCATAAACTAGTTTGTTGAGGTTGCCATAAAAAAATCACAAACTAGGTGACTTAAATAACATAAATTTATCTATTTTCTCACTGCTCAGAAGGCTGGAAGTCCAAGATCAAGGGGTTGGCAGGTTTGGATTCTCCTGAGGCCTCTCTCTCCTTGACTTTCAGGTGGTCATCTTCTTGCTGTGCCCTCAAATGGCCTTTTTAAAGGCACATCTCTGGTGTCTCTCTCTGTATCCTATGTCTACTTCTTATAAGTGTAGAGCCCACTTTAACATCCTTATTTAATATAATTATCTTTTTACAGAACCTATCTCCAAATACAGTCACATTCCAAGCTGCTTAAGAGTTAAAACTTCAACATTTGAATTTTCAAAAACATAATTCAGTCTGTAACACTGACTGTGGGAAAAAGTTGGTGGGCAGTTACTGACTAGATCTGTGACGGGCTCCTTGGGATTCTAACTCACCACAGTTACCAATATGCTGTCGTTCCAAATTTGTGAAAGATTTAGATAACTTCACTTTACTCACATATTTTGTAGACTTCTGCTCCCCCTAGTTCACAAGACATGACAAAAGAAGAAAAAAGTTGTCCAGGAATGCTGCATCTGTGTATCCTAAAAACACATCATACAGTGGGATCTTTTGTATGAGAGGAAGTCTCAGCTGGAAAAGTTAGAACTTGACCAAAATTTGTGTTTTCTTCAACACAAAGTTCTGTCTTAAGATACTTTGTAAAATTGCTCATAGTATTGCCAAGTAAAACCATCTCACAAAATTAGGCCTCAACAAGATCGTATGGTCTAGAAATGGCTGATGGGTTTATTGTCTGGAACAAAGGAGAAATCAGGAGTAGGAATTCTGTCAAGGACATCACTGTTTCTAGAACTACTGCAGTTTTTTCTTAATCCACCTAGCTCTTGGTTTTGACCATTATGGTTAACTTGGATTTTTCTCATCCTTTCATACTCAGCCCAGACCTACAAGAGAATGGACCTTGAAGGCTTGAGTGGGTCTTAGTCACCTACTCACCTACTTGTACTCACACAGTGCTCTGCATTTTATGCTACATTATAATGAAATATGTTCACATGTCTGACTTCCATGCAGACTTCCATCTCCTCTATAGACGTTCTCTCTCCCTTTCTCTCTCTCTCATTCAAGAACACAATACACAGTAATAATCTGAAAACACAGTGTTTCTCACATGTCAGACATTATCCTATGTATCTTTGCAATTTTTTCTCATATTGTACTAAAGAGATAAGCACTATTATTCTAAATTTTAAAATGAAGAAACTAAGGGACAGAGTGGTTAAATAACTTGTCCCAAATCACAGTTATTAAATAGTGGAACTTGGAGCAGAGCTAGAAAGTCTGACTCCAGACCCCACACTCAACCACTAAGCTTATCCTGACTCACAGATTCTCAGTAAATGTTTGTTCAACTTATCTGAACATTACTTAGCACAGATGAATTTTCACAAACATCTGGTATTGAAGGAATAGGAGAGTCTGAAAGCCTCAGATTCTTAAAAGTTTTCTCAGGATATAGATAAATATGAATGGACACAGCTTAAAAGACAATATCAACAGCTTTGATATGCACATAACACAAAATTCCATTTGACCACCAAAGGCCTCTCCAGGCACACTCTCTATAAGCACATAATGGAATGCTTGTGTTTTAGGAATCAACTGCTCACTTACTATATGCTTCCATCTAAAATATCATAAGCTTCTAGATGCAACGTCAATGAGTTTTTTTCTTTTTTTTAAACTGCTGACATCAGCAGTAGAAGGTTTGAGCACTAAGCCTGCCAAAATCCATCCCCAAAGTTGCTCTGAATAAGCAGTTGACATCATTAGAAGATATAACCACTGTTAGTACCTTTATTAAGGCAGGATTGTTTCAATATTTCTCATAAAGTCTTTCACTATTAAAAGTGAAAGAAAAAACATAAGCCAACAGGGACTAAGAGGAAGTGATATTACTGAACTTCAATACCGAAGTGTTTGCAAAACGACCTCAGCATGAGGCAATAAGAAGGAACGAATCCATTGTGTTCTGTGAGAACCGTGTTTAATGACAAAGACTGAACAGAATCTGATGACTAAGATTCATTTTGCAGATCTGTGTGAGAAAAAATTAATCTAAAAAATTCACGCAAAAAACTTTACAACAGTTCCCTACGGTACCCACTGAAAGGTTGTGACAATGGCAATGCTATGGTAATGGTAAATAAATAAAGTAATTAGTGAGGCAGACTAAGCTTCAGAAGCATAGCATCCTGAGTGGCAGTCCCAAAGAATGTTTATACTTGACAACAAACTTAGGGCTATAGATTGGCACTGTTACATTCTGAAACAGCTTCGACACCACAGAAAAACCTATCAGGAAATTAAATTTAAAGAAAAAGGTCTTTCATTTCCTCATTCAAAATTAATGTTCAAAATACGGCAACTAGATCATAGGTAACAACTTAAGATGCTGGAATAGTCTAGAAAAAATGTACTCCATTTCTCTTACTTGCTGTTCACTCACCTTTCCCATTCACTTGACTGAACAATGAAATTAGGCCTATCTGTTTCATTCTGTTTATAGCTGATTTTACAGCCCAGCTCATCATGAAAACTATTTCTATCTGAATTCACAGACCAAACACCTTCCCAGAAGTCTTGTTTTCATAAATTCACTTAGAAAAAGTTCACTTTAAATTTTACATACTGTCATTAAACAAAATTTAAAGTTAACACCCAAAATAAAATTACATCTTCCACTTAAAACTTTACTGAAGATAATTTTCTGGATTCCTAAATACCACCAGGCCCATGTTACCTCAATTGTTTAGAAACAATACAAGTATGTAAGCAAAGAAATACGTGGGAAGAGATTCACTTTCATCTGTTGAATCCTCCTTGATAGCCGAATTTCATTGTTTCAGTTTCCCAAGAGAAAAGCAGCAGCAGCAGCAGCACAGTGGACACAATCAGGGTGGTGGCCCCACATCTATTCAGCTATGTGCACAGCTTGTTCAATCCGTGGACAATAAGGATGCAGTAGCCCATGCTGGAGACAGGGAGGAAGGAAAAGGATTACTTTGGGGGTGCAATAAATTCCCCTGAGCATTGCCTGCCCTGTGCTAGAGAAATAAACAAACTCCCCCATCTTAGACAATATTAACATGCTAGTTCTCTTATATGCTACACTAGCATGTTTGCTAGTTCTTTGATGTTATTGTGACAATAAAAGTTTCTTCATACAGGTTCAAAGTTCCCTGAATTTCAGCAGCTCAGGCATCATGAGAAGTCTCACGTGTATGTTCTTGGATTCTGAATGGATCCTCTGACCGTCCTCTGGCATGTCACTAGCACTGTACAACCCTACTGGCACCATGTGTCCAAATTTGGAGTCTATAGTGCAGCCCATCACATCACAGCTTTGTGGGGGATTATCTCTGAGAGCCCCTCTTGGGTCCTGGGATGGATGCTGGTTACCAAGGGTTACTGAGCTCTGTTTCAAGGGCTAGCCAAAGCCCTTCCACTTTGGAAAATCTACCCACAGACTGACTCCTGAGTCTCACAGCGTGGAGCTCATCATAGACAAGCTGTATTGATACCATTCTCTTGCTGACCCTGGCCCAGCTTTTCTGGCAAGCACTATGAGCTAACATATTATCTAAGTGGACCTTTGCATATCAGAATTATATCTCTATGGCTTTGAGCAACAGGATCCCTTACAACATCTTGGCACCCACAGAGATACTTCCAGCCTGCCAATTCAACTCAGAAGAACATAAATTTTTACTTTGCATCCATTATTGCTGTGTGCATTTTAGTTGAAACATGCTTCTTTCCAAAGATAACTCCAAATGATCACTGAAAATCTTAAGAACAAAGCAAGCTTGTGTAGAGAAATCCTACATTTGACAGAAACTAATATTATCAGAAGAATTAATATAGCCCCAAATAAAGATAGCCCATATGCTTATTCAGTTATTTATTCGTTCATTCTCTTATGTAGCTGATAACATTCTAGGCACTAAAAATATAAAAATGAACAAAACATAAGCTCTGCCCTCAAAGAGCTCTAGTCTAGTATATCAGGGTTTTATTATAAAAAGAAACAATGAAACACACATCTTTTGAAAAACAACATCTCTTCATCTTCTTTCTCCTTTTTAAACATCTGTGCTTCCATATCAAGAGCAGGAAAACAAGAGAGAAGCATTTGAGATTTCTGACTTAAAGACCCAGGGAATCAAGTGAGAATTCTAATTCCTTACCACAAGTCTTATAAGTTGGTTGATCCAGTTCTGTAAAGTTTTAGGGTTCAGTGTTTGGTGAAAGAGAATCACCATCCTACTCACCACCAGTCATGATGACATGAGCTGAGAAGGCCCATATGCCCCATACCAACCTCCTAAGCCCTGGATTTGATTGCCACAAGTATCTTGCAGCAGCCTTGCACAGGCCAGAACACAGTCACTAATGTAAACAAAACAAAACAATCTCAAATTCAGAAACATTTTCCCACTTCCATAACTATCCTGTTTAATCTTACTGGTATGGGGCTTTTCTACAAATGTTTTATATTGTGCAACCGACCTGGCCATTGTCATTACTGCGCCTGACCACAATGGCTGCTCAAGTTCATGAGGCTGCCTGCCACCTGTTCCTTTAGTCCCAGTCGAGCTGAGCAGGGCACCTCTAGGTCCATAGGGAGGTCAGCTGGGTTCCACTTTTTCATTCATCATACAGTAAATGAACATCTGCTATGTACCTAAAACTATTACAGACAGCAAGAGTCTGCCAGTGAACACAACACACAGTAAATAGTCGTTATCCTTGTGGAATGCATATGGGTAAAGAGAAATAGCTAATACACAAGTAAATAAACCACAGAGTGAGTACATAATGATTTGTTACATAGAGAAAAATCAAGGAGGGAAGAAAGTTAAGATTTTAATATGGGTGGTCAGAGAAGGCTTCCCTGACTTTTGAGCCAAAGCCTGAGAAGCAGGACAAACACACCAAGCAGATGCCCACATCTCCAATGCCAGCTCTCTCACCACTTCTGCCTCCACACAGCAACACAGCTAAGAGTGAACACTCACGGAGCCCATCTGATGTGGCAAGCACTTTCTATATTTGGACTCAGTACATTCTCACAAGCCTATGGGTCACCTTGATTAATGAGAACCCAAGAATACCCTGAAGAAGAGAAAGGTTAACTGACTTGCTGAAGTGGGTCACACCACCACAGTAAACAGTAGAGCAGAGATAGAAGTCCAGAAATTTCCAGTTCCAAAGTTCACGCTCCATATGCCACCCTGCTGTAAAGGTTTTGACTTGACTGGCTGCTTCCTGTGTTCCTCACACCTTATCTCACAGCATCACCCACTTTCTTCTCAGCTATTCCATTCATGAAATCTCAATAGTCATTTACCACCTCCTGGTAGGAAAGAGAACTGTCATCTGGCAGAACAGTGGGGAAGGAAAACTCCCGGATTCCAACAACTTCAGAGTAATGTCCACAAAGCGACAGAAGACTGGACTAAGAAAGCTAACAACAAAAAAAATGAGTGTTTAACTGACCACTTTCTATGTTCCAGGCACTGTGCTAAGTGCTTCATATGGGCCTGCCCACAATATTTGTGAGGCATGGGATTTTAAATATATTACCTCATTTAATAGTTTAATCCTCAGTATCCTAGTAAAATAACTTGCCCATGGCCTCAAAAACTACAAACCTGCAGCTTCATTGTACTAACACTATGCTATAACCTAGGAGCTGGCAAACTTGTCCTGTCAAGGGCTTTCCAAGTCACTGATCCTTGTCTTACCACTCAACTCCTTGTAGCAGGAAAGGAGCCATTTACACTATGTAAATAAATGGGTATGGCTGTGTTCCAATAAAATTTGTTCATTAAAAAAATGCAGTAGGCTAGATTTGGCTCGTGAGTCATATAGAGTGAGAAAGAACTTTTATCTAAGAAATGCAATAATTATCAGGCCCAGAGGGACACTGAAATGAGATCACTGCCCATTCTGCTTCCCTCTTTGTGTTATGTGTGCATCTCTTGAAACTGCTTGCCACAAGTGGTTATAAATTAACCTAATAATTCCTTCCATGAAATTATAATCAACATCCTATAGCCTAAACAACGTATAGCCAAACACTAATCAATGCTATTTCTGTAAACTAATGAGAATTCCTGACAAGCAATTTTGTATCAGCCTGTCCCCCTTTCATTGCCTTTAAAAGTATCCAATTAGTATATTATGAATAAACGTTAACTTAGAATTTTAACTATTGAATTAAGTAAAAACCTTAACGATTAATTTTCGTCCTATATCTGTGAAAACAAGGTTATAAATCACCCACATAACTCCTAGATAAGTGTTAGAACTTACAATGAACTCATAATGAAGTTACTAAAACTTGTGCTTCTAAAAAACCTTATGTCTAAACACTAAACTACATAATTCTAAATCAAATAAGAGG